>OAMR01000309.1:692477-726933 GCA_900205405.1 Echinochloa crus-galli
GTATGAAGGAGAAGGGAACAGTACTATCAAGTCTTTTCAATCTAATATTTGAATCTCTCATGCGAGTCCAGTTTGTTTGACGATCTTTTGAGCACACATTGATATTAAGATGCATATTGTAGCACCTGCATCATACACGGCTTACAAAGTTTTGTTCATGCAACAATAATTTGATAACAAACTTACCAGCGCAAGTTCTCGTGTGACAAGTACAAACATACACATGAATGATGTGTAATCTACGGAAAACATACTTTAAAGCTCAAAAGCGAGAAAAATTCAAACCAAAAGAAAATAAAAAAGTCAGAAAAGTAACATTGGTTAGCATAAAAACAAAAGCAGAACTCTAAGAAAGAGAGAGAGGCCCAAACAAACCGAAATGTGCCGATTGCTCCTGGGGCCTGGTGAGAAGGCCGGTCGCTCCTGGGCCTCCAGTGCATTATTCTTGCATCGAAATGGACCGACTTCTGAAGCGCCCGCCATGCTGGCCTGCAGGGCTGCCTTTTAAGCTCTCTTTCTCAAATGGGCCGGACGACGGCTGGCCTCGTAACAAGTTGGGCTTTCTACTTCGACCATTTCGCCCATCGGCAAGCGAACCAACCTGAAACCCCTCCCCTCTCCACCGATCCGCCGCCGCTCGCCTAAACCCTCCGCCGCCACGATCCGACCAGCCCTCGCCGCCGCCCGGCAGCCATGGGGAGCCGGCTGGGCCGCCGCGTGATCCACTTCGCCAACCTCCCGCTCAAGCTCATGCTGCCCCCGGCCCCGCTCTCGTCCGTGCAGGAGTTCGCCGTCCGGACCGTCCCCTCCGCATCCAAGGTGGACATCCGCCGCTGCCTCGAGTCTATGTACGGCTTCGACGTCGCCGAGGTCCGCACCCTCAACATGGAGGGCAAGAAGCTCCGCCGGGGGCCCTTCCTCGCCGCCAAGCCCGACTACAAGAAGGCCTACGTCACGCTGCGGGGCCCCCTCACGGTCTCCCCTGACCTCTTCCCTATCGGGGTTATCCTTGGGGAGCGGGAGCGTAAGGCCAGTGCCGCCGCCGCCAGGAGGAAGGCGGTGGAGGGCGCAGAGTTGGAGGGGCAGAGGGAGGGGAAGGGGAAGCACTGGATGGAGGACGAGAGGGAGGGCTTCTCCAGAGCCGGGTGCGGCAAGGTCGTGTACGGGAACCCCGGGAGGCTGGATCAGAGGAGGAGAAGAGGCGCCAAGGCTAAGGAGCGAGCTGGGGAGGAGGGGGCTAAATTCCCATGGACCGGAATGCAGCTGGCTACTGCGAAACCTAGGTGAGCATCTCTATGCCAGTCGACTCTAAGTGATTAATAAAATGTTTGTGTTCCTATAAATCTAGAATCTTAGAAATAGCGGGTGCAAAGGGTAATGTAGAAATGGTGGTCTTCATCACTTGATTCTGGTGACCCTTATCTAGAAATCTAGAATCTTTTGTGGGCAAAGTTGCAGATGTTGTGGACTTGTGATCATATGAAGTAACAGATGTTGTGAATCTTTTTGGTCATGGACTCTTTTGAACTTTGTGTTTTTCTGTCATGGATTCGCACATCTGCATACCACATGGCTACGAGATATGTGAATAAAACATGGTGTGAATTCCTTAATAGCTAATGTAGTAAAATAATCAAAGACAACTCTGATGGAGTAGACCTTCGAAGTGTGCATCTGATCAGTGATCACATCTACTGAGAAAAAAAATTCTGTCCCAAGTCAATGAATAAAAAGTTGCTTCACTAAGTTACTGGGCTCTTCCTTGGCGTAATCATCAGTCCATGATTGGATCAAACTATAAAGTTGCATCTACAAGAATGAGAATGAAATCTGGCATTAGTGGTAGCTATCACAAAATATTAGATTCAACAAAATGTAGAGTTAAAAAAAAAGGAATTCGAAGAACTAAGAATTTGTTTTTGGCCAGAGAGTACCTATGCTAATCAAATGCAATGTTGTAAAAAGCTATCCCACCTTACTATTTGGAGGCAGTTGATTGCTTAATATGTTTTATTGAAGTTGTACATTTGTAGTGGAAATAATGGACCATGATAAGAGTTCATGTTGTTCCGTGAAAAATGTCTTTGCTAGACGTATTGTTATGCAATCAAGTTGGGAAATTAGGGTGTGCTTCAGTGCTTGGATCTCAGGCAATAGCTGGCCTACCCTTGCTTAGCAAAATGCAGGCATTTTGTCCCTTCCTCACACGTCTGCTTCTTTAAAGTGCTTTCTCTTCTTAATTCTAGATTAGTTTTGACTTACCCCCCATGTGTGCCATTTTGTTCAATTTGGTGCCATATGACGGTGCAATTTCTTTGCTATGCCTTCACATTTAAACTGATGCATAGTCATGTCCTATTTTCATTGCTGGATTCACCATCCATGGCAAGATGATTATCTAATACTAACATTTAGTCCAAAATTTCTAAAGGAAGTATAACTCATAGGTTGAATTGTGTGACATCAGAACACTAGTTTTTGTATTAGGCATATTGTGGTCATTTCTCAGGCAGAAGCTTTTCTGGACTAGCTCAGATTCTTTTTCTCGCTTTTGAGTATAGTTGGACAAAATGCAATGCACCTCAATAAATAAGATCCAGGTGGTGGGAGTGGTACCATTTTACTGGACTGATGACCTGGTTTGATGCAGTAGTACCAGTCTGTTGTTGCGCCCCCTGATTTTAATTGATACCCGAGGAGATAACTGGTTATAATTTTTTATACTCAGTAAGATCACCTTTGCATTTTTTTATTGGTGCATTTCTGGAATTGGGTGCCTTTTCTTTATATATGCTTGATTGCGTCTGTAATTATCATGGGAAGGAATGGCAATTAGGATGCAAGTGGGTGCCCATTGTGTAGTTCATTTTGTTGCTTTGAAATCCGGGTTAGTGCATTTAGAAGAGTTGGGTCGACCCAGTGATCCAAAGAATAGAAAACTTGCATCCCTGATGGCAACATAAAGTAGGCTTGTTTATATTTGTGTTGTGCTCATATGCTGTATTCTGATTCGTTTCCATGCCATGATTCTTTTTTATTAGGAGGGTGAGACTCTCTCCCCCGAGGAAGGTGGGTATAGCCTTGAAGCAGAAGTCACGGAAGTTGTCTCTGCAGCACCGCTGGAAGAAGAAGCTGGGAGCTTGATAGTTCTTGACTTAGGCTGCTGCGCTGCAACCATGAGAGATTCATGCCATGAAGCGGGATGCAGACCGGGGATTGATGATTACGCCGGCAGATCTGCCTTGTTTTAAGTTGCCGAATAAACACCGAATGTTAAAGAATCTGTAAGAATTTTGCGCCTTTGATATGAAATGCAGTTGTTATTTGTAGAGGGCTGCCTGAGCCTGACTGCCTGAGTGAGGCATCAGTCTTTGCTGAAAGACTAGGCCAGGAAGGGTTGATTCATGTCCCACCAAGCTGATTGTGTAACGTGCGACCAACTTCCCTTTGAGATTTGTCTATCGTCTACTGATTATTACTGCTGATTAGAGAGATTGTATTCTGCACCCCGTTTTTTAGTTTTGCTGTTGCAATGAAATTCCACCGAATGCTATGAATTGCACTATTGCCTGCATACTGCTGTCTGTCAGCACTTATTGCTACGGTCTGATGGCACGCGATGGGCCACGACCCACGAGAGGCATGTGATGCACGAAAGCCTCTCCAGCAACACGTGGACCACGCCCCCCTCCTGGTTCGGAGAAGGCCCAGCAACCAAATCGAATTGAATGGATGGATGTAACGCCGCGAAGTAACTGCTCGGAGTCGTAGCAGAGCAGCAATGGAGCCTGCGGTTGTTAGGAGGGTGCCCCTCCCTCTCCCCACCGCGGGGAGGGGGAGGCCCGTCGTGCTCCTGGCTGCCATGGCGCGGCCCCGCGGCGGGTTCGCCTCCATCTCCGCTCCCTCCTCCTCCTCCAGCGCCGCCGGCGGCGGGGGGCGCTTCTCTGCTGGCGGAGGCGGTGGCAGGGGAGGCGGGGACGACTCCGGCGCCGGCGCTGCAGCGGCTGCCGCGGCCATGGCGGCTCTGGGTGAGGCCGAGCCGGCGGACGGCGGCCCCGACGCCATCGTGCTCCATGTCGGGGTAATAGCGCTCGTGCAATGCTATTGATTCCTGCTACAATTTGGTTTCCATTGGTGATGCTTATGCGTCAGGTTATGAGCTCCTGCCTGTATCTGTGTGCCTTGCTCTCGTGCAGGGGATGTCCTGCCGCGGATGCGCTGCCAAGGTCAAGCGGATCCTCGAGAACCAGGTACATTTCGTACCCCGCGCGGCCTTCCAATTCCGCTTCAGATTTCGAGACAAATAAACAGCAGAACCATTAGGACGACCTCGATTCAGTCCATGATGCCCTGCGCATTGTGGATGATGTGATTTGATTTGAACGATGCATCTGCAGAACTAGCACTTGTATGCATGTGCGTTCGCTTGCCTGTATCGGTCTATGTGCTGATCCATCAGTTCTGCTGATCTGCTCTGTGCTCTGCTAACCAGCCTGTAGCAACCCTATTTTTCACGCTGCTTCTGCTGATTGCAGCACCCCCAAAGTATATACCATACCATTACCGTGTAACTGAACTTCAGCTGATCGGTTTTGTTGCAGCCCGAGGTTGCTGCAGCCACGGTTGATGTTGAGAAGGCGACTGCTGTTGTGTGGACGACACCTGAAGCGAAGGCGACGAAAGATTGGCAGAAGCAGCTGGGCGAGAAACTCGCGAATCACCTCACCGCCTGCGGATTCCAGTCTCATCTGCAAGGTGATAAGCATCACCTGGAACTTACTTCCTGCAGGGCTGTAAGGATTAGACCGTGCTTGTTAACTGAAGCATGATGGCTTCCCAATCGCCCTTTCTTTGGGGTGTGTTTGGATTCCAGGAACTAAAGTTTATCCCACAAATAAGTGACAATGAGTAGCATTAAACATAAATTAATTATAAAACTAATTGCATAAGTCATATCTACCCCGCGAGACGAACCTAACAAAAGCATTACATAAGTCAGGACTAATTTACGATACGAATCTTTTAAGCCTAATTAACCTGTAATTAATACATAATTATCAAATCATTACTGTAGCATTATATTGTCTAATCATGGACTAATTAGATTTAAAAGATTCGTATCGTAAATTAGTCCTGATTTATGTAATGCATTTTGTAATTAATCTATATTTAATACTTCTAATTAGCATTCTTCTATTCGATGTGACGGGACTAAAAAAAAGTAACCAAACAACCCTGTTGTTGCAGGTGAAGGCGAAGCTGAACCGACTGATTCTTGACCTGCGTACTAGACTACCAGCCAATGAGTGCTCATGAAGTTTTTTTTTCCATCGAGGCAGGGCCCCTTGCATTAAGACGGCTCCTACTATTTGAGAAGTTGTACAAGCATAATATGCGGCTCTACGAAGTACATTTTGACACAGAGTTATATGGTTCTAAATAACAAACATTATACTTCTACTCACAGTAGCAGCTATTAGACTATCTCCAACAGCATAGGCAAACGGTGACTCAAATTTAAAATAGGGTCGTGCCCGGTAGTTTTGCCTCTCCAAAACGGCCTCCAACAGCAGACGCAAACGGAGCACCTATTTTGCCTATCCACCGCAATGAGACGTAAAAATGCCTCTCCCGTGGACGACGACGCAAATCGAGAGCGCTGGGGCTGGGCCTTCTTCGCCTCCCGCTGCTGCCGCACAGGAGGAGACAAGTTGCCGAATAAACACCGAATGTTAAAGAATCTGTAAGAATTTTGCGCCTTTGATATGAAATGCAGTTGTTATTTGTAGAGGGCTGCCTGAGCCTGACTGCCTGAGTGAGGCATCAGTCTTTGCTGAAAGACTAGGCCAGGAAGGGTTGATTCATGTCCCACCAAGCTGATTGTGTAACGTGCGACCAACTTCCCTTTGAGATTTGTCTATCGTCTACTGATTATTACTGCTGATTAGAGAGATTGTATTCTGCACCCCGTTTTTTAGTTTTGCTGTTGCAATGATATTCCACCGAATGCTATGAATTGCACTATTGCCTGCATACTGCTGTCTGTCAGCACTTATTGCTACGGTCTGATGGCACGCGATGGGCCACGACCCACGAGAGGCATGTGATGCACGAAAGCCTCTCCAGCAACACGTGGACCACGCCCCCCTCCTGGTTCGGAGAAGGCCCAGCAACCAAATCGAATTGAATGGATGGATGTAACGCCGCGAAGTAACTGCTCGGAGTCGTAGCAGAGCAGCAATGGAGCCTGCGGTTGTTAGGAGGGTGCCCCTCCCTCTCCCCACCGCGGGGAGGGGGAGGCCCGTCGTGCTCCTGGCTGCCCGCCCCCCTCCTGGTTCGGAGAAGGCCCAGCAACCAAATCGAATTGAATGGATGGATGTAACGCCGCGAAGTAACTGCTCGGAGTCGTAGCAGAGCAGCAATGGAGCCTGCGGTTGTTAGGAGGGTGCCCCTCCCTCTCCCCACCGCGGGGAGGGGGAGGCCCGTCGTGCTCCTGGCTGCCATGGCGCGGCCCGCGGCGGGTTCGCCTCCATCTCCGCTCCCTCCTCCTCCTCCAGCGCCGCCGGCGGCGGGGGCGCTTCTCTGCTGGCGGAGGCGGTGGCAGGGAGGCGGGGACGACTCCGGCGCCGGCGCTGCAGCGGCTGCCGCGGCCATGGCGGCTCTGGGTGAGGCCGAGCCGGCGGACGGCGGCCCCGACGCCATCGTGCTCCATGTCGGGGTAATAGCGCTCGTGCAATGCTATTGATTCCTGCTACAATTTGGTTTCCATTGGTGATGCTTATGCGTCAGGTTATGAGCTCCTGCCTGTATCTGTGTGCCTTGCTCTCGTGCAGGGGATGTCCTGCCGCGGATGCGCTGCCAAGGTCAAGCGGATCCTCGAGAACCAGGTACATTTCGTACCCCGCGCGGCCTTCCAATTCCGCTTCAGATTTCGAGACAAATAAACAGCAGAACCATTAGGACGACCTCGATTCAGTCCATGATGCCCTGCGCATTGTGGATGATGTGATTTGATTTGAACGATGCATCTGCAGAACTAGCACTTGTATGCATGTGCGTTCGCTTGCCTGTATCGGTCTATGTGCTGATCCATCAGTTCTGCTGATCTGCTCTGTGCTCTGCTAACCAGCCTGTAGCAACCCTATTTTTCACGCTGCTTCTGCTGATTGCAGCACCCCCAAAGTATATACCATACCATTACCGTGTAACTGAACTTCAGCTGATCGGTTTTGTTGCAGCCCGAGGTTGCTGCAGCCACGGTTGATGTTGAGAAGGCGACTGCTGTTGTGTGGACGACACCTGAAGCGAAGGCGACGAAAGATTGGCAGAAGCAGCTGGGCGAGAAACTCGCGAATCACCTCACCGCCTGCGGATTCCAGTCTCATCTGCAAGGTGATAAGCATCACCTGGAACTTACTTCCTGCAGGGCTGTAAGGATTAGACCGTGCTTGTTAACTGAAGCATGATGGCTTCCCAATCGCCCTTTCTTTGGGGTGTGTTTGGATTCCAGGAACTAAAGTTTATCCCACAAATAAGTGACAATGAGTAGCATTAAACATAAATTAATTATAAAACTAATTGCATAAGTCATATCTACCCCGCGAGACGAACCTAACAAAAGCATTACATAAGTCAGGACTAATTTACGATACGAATCTTTTAAGCCTAATTAACCTGTAATTAATACATAATTATCAAATCATTACTGTAGCATTATATTGTCTAATCATGGACTAATTAGATTTAAAAGATTCGTATCGTAAATTAGTCCTGATTTATGTAATGCATTTTGTAATTAATCTATATTTAATACTTCTAATTAGCATTCTTCTATTCGATGTGACGGGACTAAAAAAAAGTAACCAAACAACCCTGTTGTTGCAGGTGAAGGCGAAGCTGAACCGACTGATTCTTGACCTGCGTACTAGACTACCAGCCAATGAGTGCTCATGAAGTTTTTTTTTCCATCGAGGCAGGGCCCTTGCATTAAGACGGCTCCTACTATTTGAGAAGTTGTACAAGCATAATATGCGGCTCTACGAAGTACATTTTGACACAGAGTTATATGGTTCTAAATAACAAACATTATACTTCTACTCACAGTAGCAGCTATTAGACTATCTCCAACAGCATAGGCAAACGGTGACTCAAATTTAAAATAGGGTCGTGCCCGGTAGTTTTGCCTCTCCAAAACGGCCTCCAACAGCAGACGCAAACGGAGCACCTATTTTGCCTATCCACCGCAATGAGACGTAAAAATGCCTCTCCCGTGGACGACGACGCAAATCGAGAGCGCTGGGGCTGGGCCTTCTTCGCCTCCCGCTGCTGCCGCACAGGAGGAGACGCGCAGAGGCCGCAAGCGTCGGGGAGGCACGCGGCCGGACGCCGGCGCGGAGCGGCGAGCGCTGCCCCCGTCGCCGCTGCGCAGGAGGAGGAGGAGGAGGAGGAGGAAGGAGGAGGAGGAGGAGGAGGAGGAGGAGGAGCGGGAGGAGGAGGAGGAGAAGCAGCGGCAGTGCCGCCGCCGCCATGCCCGTCCATCCCTCCCCGCGGAGGAAGGGGTTGGGGAGTGGAGGAAGAGGAAGAGGAAGAAGAGGGGAAGCGGGGCCGGAGAAGCGGCTCCCGTGGTCAGCGGAGCTCGCGTGCGGTGACAGCGGCCGGCGAGCTGGCCGAAGGAGTTCGCGCGGCGGCGCAACGGCGTGCTCGCGAGAGGAGGAAGGGAAGAGGATGGGTCGTCCGTTGGAGAAGAGAGTTTACGGGTCATGGACCTTTTCACTGTAGGCAATCTAAACTGGTAGATGGGTCTCTGATTTGAGTCTTCATTGTTGGAGACAGTCTTAGACTATTCCCAGTGGGGATTTCATTTTTGTGTTTCCAAGAATGCCACATAAGCAAGTAGACAATTAATTCATAGGCGAAATGGTTCATACAATGCATTGTTTCATTTTGATGTTTCATAGGCAATACATGCAAGACACAAACTTGTTGGAAACTGTGTATACAGAGTTTCATCTAGATGAAACCCATTTCATCCCTCTCCTCATTAACTCTTTGCCACATCATCTAAAATGCTGATTTGACACCATATTTAATGTGCATGAAACTTTATAAAACCTTGGACTGGGACCGAGCTTGGAGCATTCTTCCATCCTGAACCAGAGACACTGCATTTTTTTAATTGTAATCCAAAAGCAGCGGTAGCATTTCAGGAGATGGCTATGACTGAGAGAGTTTATTTAAACAAACTTCCTGTTTATTCAAGCAATGAACTTGTTGAACATTTGAGTTGAACTGCTGAAATAAGATTCGGACAATTAGAAAATAATTTGAGAATTTACTCTATTTTTGTGAGGATTCTGATAACTTGCTCAGGAACTTATTTTAAGAACTAATGAATCAAATTACAACGAAATGATTAGGCATATTCGACATAAATAATAAAAATGGGCTTGGTACTGTTATTTGTTTTTACCAATTAAATAAAATTACAAAGTAACTCCACTCTAATTAAAAAAAACTAGTAGTTTGCATGGGTATATAGCCAACCTTATTAATTTTAAGATCGGATGGAACAATCAGCAAATTTTATAGATTTTTATTTTGCAAATTTAGGGAAAAAGGTGAAAACACGCCGAATAAATTTTAGTTGGCAAAATCTACTACTTCAAATTATTCGGCGTGTAGTATTTCTCTAGCACCACGAGGCAGGGGCCACCTGACCGTTCGCTTCACCCCGTCCCAAACGGGCCAAACCCTGACCAGAACCCCCGCCGCCGCCCCTCCCGTTCAAGGCCGGCGGCCGCCACCGTCTCCGGCGATGTCGCACTTCAGGCGCTCCGGGCCGCCGGAGAACCGCGACACCTTCTCCCTCCTCGTCCTCAACGTCTCCTTCCGTAAGCAACCTCGCTCCCCAACCCAACCCGTCCCTCCCCGGCTCCCGACTCCACCGCGTTCCCAACGCCCCCGCGTTTGCTCACCTCTCCGGTGAACCCCCTGCTGCAGGCACTACGGCCGACGACCTCTACCCGCTCTTCGATCGCTACGGCGATGTCGTCGACATCTACATCCCGCGCGACCGCAGGTGGACGCCATTGTAGCTTCCGCCTCGCATCGGGAGGCTAGTTCTGGAGTTGTTTTGTGCGTATGGGACGATGCTTATGCCTACTTGTCCGCTTGCAGGACTGGAGATTCGCGTGGGTTCGCGTTCGTGAGGTACAACTACGAGGACGAGGCGCAGGATGCCGTCGATGGGCTTGATGGTCAGCGAAGGGAAATCTTTCGTCAGTTTCAGGCTTTGAGATTCTTCTATGACTTGTGTTTACATTATTCTTTCTGGTGCAGGGAGGAAGGTGGGTGGGAGGGTGATCATGGTGCAGTTTGCCAAGTATGGACCCAATGCTGAAAAGATGTAAGATCTCACACTCTACGACCTTGCTTATGTACTGATTAAATTATTTGTTTAATTACTTGAGGCAGCAGAAGACTAGGTGATATGGGCTACATGTGTAATAGTAACAGATGCCCTGAAGTAGAACGAATAAATGGATGTAAACTGTGTATTTTAGTACCTGAGAGATCAAGGGTTACTGATCCTTGTAGCTTTCATGGTTCTATGGTTGAATGAGGTACTGATTCTGACAATTATGACTTCAGTTTTCTGTTTGGATGTTCTGACGCTACTTGATCTGTTATCAAGTTATCTTCATTTTTTTTTCTTTCAGCCTTTAAACTTAGGCCCTGTTTTGGTACAAGGAAAAAATGCATTGTAATTTCTAGTGTGGTTGAAACCTAGCCATCCGTAGCAATGCTAATAAATTATAAACACTAACCACCTAATTTAGCTAGATTGTTTCATGTCTTCAACAGAGTATCTAAAGGTAGACAGGAAATGAGATGTCTACACATGGATATGGCTACATGGGACTCAAATAGTCGTGATGAGGAGTGTTTCTTGGTGTTAACTTTCACAACTAAAAGATTATTAACTTTTCTTTACTTCCATAATGATATATTGGGCTGTTTAATCTGTCAAAGCATCCCTGTGGTCTAGGTTGATGTATATATTCAATTCAATGGATGGAAATCATTTCTTGGGCTTGCTTGTGATAGATCTTTTTTTAACAGTTAAGTTGATTATACATGGTGGCCATTGATGTGAATTGTTCTGAAGTTTTTACCTGTTACCATTTCATTTGTGTTTGTTGGTTTCATGTCGTTTTGTTGGGTTGGGTAGGTGCATTTGTTGGTTGATTAACTTTAATAGTCAAGAACTCTAACTCTACTTATATATGTGTGAATCAATTTCAGAAATGACATGTAAGAGTTTATCTGGTATACATATAAATCCGAACTACCTGTTTACACATCTAGCAGAAGGAAGCGCAAAAGTCACCTTACAGGGCCAGTAACTTGTATTGTGTTTTTTCTAAGAACATCAACTACAAGAATGCTGCTTGCTATCCTGTAAACTATATTCATACTCTTGTTTTACTATTGATTAAGTATACAGCTCGGAGAATGGTGAATCACTGAAAGTGCTTTCACTTATTATGCATTACTTTCTTGCTTGTGTTTGCAGTCATAGGGGTAGGATTACAGAAGAAACTCCAAAGCCAAGGGGTCATTTCAGAAGCCGCAGTCCAAGACAGAGGTAGGTAAATATGGCCTGCTTCCCTCTGTTCCCTTTGTATATGATGTTTCAGAATTGCACACACTGAAGGAAAACAAGCTACGACCCCATATCCTACTGACTCTGTGTGCCTTGCTGCCTGTTAAATTCATCTGTCTCCTAAACTGCCCATAATTAGTCTTATCAACCAATAAATAAAGTGATCGAGTCTTCAAAAGTCTAGCCTACACTAAATGAAATAGACACTTTAGTAAGATATGGCTGTCTCCTTGAACTACTGCAATGCCAAATAAAGAGGAATACTCTTCCACTACCAAAAATATGAAATGGAAATGGGTGTAAGGAGCACATATTTCCCTTGTGATAAGCATGCTAGTTGGACTTGTAATTGTAACCATGATATGCTGATGCAACGCCTTGATATGTAGTTTTCATGAACATGCTATAGTTAAGACTTACAATACAGCTAAGTCTTTTCAGCGCTGGTAGCTCTGTCACTTGTACTTTTAAATTTGATATAACACAATTGTATTTACTTTTAATCTGAAGGTACCGAGATGATTATCGGGACAGAGATTATAGAAGGCGAAGCCGGAGCAGAAGTAGGGAGCAATACGAACAGGACAGGTACAGAGATAGTGATTATCGTCGCCGTAGCAGAACTCGCAGTATTAGCCCTGATTATGACAGGAGACATAACAGATACAGGTTTGCCCACTGGACTTGTACTATTTTTCTATTTTGTATTCCCATATATGAATGCATTAAATTTTATCCCATTATTCAATTATCGGCAGTCGCTCTCCTGCACGTAGAAGCCCAGGTCTTGGAAAAAACCACTCACCTCGTAGGACACCACCTCGTGAAGGAACTCCTAGCAAGCCCAGGGATGGCCGCTCTCCATGTTCTGGAAACCCTTGAGCCTGAGTCGAATACCATGCACCGCTCATCATGGACAGCTTGAGGTGCCTATCTGACATTTTTCGTCATTTGTATTTACATACTTTTAACTGGCATGTTACTAAGGTGACTTCTGCTTCAGTGCAGGTTGAGTGGACTAGAGCTTTAGCAAAGACAGCTGTCTGCTTGGTTACAACTTACAAGAGCTATGTGGTGGCAATGGTGGAATATTCCATGTAGCTGCATTCAACTTTCTGTACTGCTTCTTTGAACATTTGAGCCACTTTCTTAGAACTATATGCATATTAGATATTGTCGTCTGGGTGCTTACTATAGCTGGCTGCTTGTATATTTCTAGTTATATGATGGGACAAAGAGGCATTTTTGTGACAAGTGACTAGTCAGGATGCAAGTTGATGGCATGTCCTTGAAGTTGACAATAGTATTGCTGGATGATGATGGTAGTGATGCTGGTGATTTCGTTGCCAACCTTTGCAGTCTGTCAAGTGAGAGATTCGACTGGCAGATTGCTTAATCATTTTGAACTATCTGTGAAGCATGTTTCTGCTTGTAGTACTGTCTGCTAATGTTCTTATTGGCTCGACTGGCAGATTCCATGAGCATGTTGCTATGGAACTGTTATCTCAATGTTATGGTAATATGGTATTTCTAGGCATGAACATATCCAGAATATCGGTGTCTGTTATTTTGCCTGTTTGGATTGAGCCGTAGCAAGCAGCTGAGGCAGCAATCCCAGCCCCGGGCGAGTAGGCGACCGAAATTGGATGCCTGGGGTGCTGCTGCCTGGACCAGGAGCCAACCAAAGCGCAATATAGATATCTTTTTATTCTTCTGATGGCATGGCTACAAGGGGTTGTTTGGATTACTACCAATGGCAGCCAAACCAATTATTTGGTAGTTGACCCTGCTTGCCGTGAATGTTTGGATGGACACCAATTCATTGGCTTGCCAACGCTCCCCTGCACTTGCACGTTCTTTTTCTCGTCAATGTTGGCCAAAGCAACGGCGGTAAAATAGCTCGTCAAATATTTGGTGCGCCCGTGATTTGGCTGGGCAGACTTTGGCTAAAACCAAACGCGCCCCAAATAACCATATGTGCCTTTTCACCGTGGAGTTGTAAGTTGTTCAGCATGATGAACATGTTAATAGGTTTTGTATTCAGGATCATGAGATGAGATCCTATAACCATAGGTTGACTTATTATAGGAATAGAGGATTGAGACAGAGACAATTTGCTCGTTTTTTTAGGAACAGGTGTAGGATTCTCACAATGTATTTCTCAACTTATGCCCATATTTATTTGACTGCATCTTGGTAATCTATTGGGAAGCAGTGGTTGCACATGTTTATTACTTTATTATGGCGGCATGTCGAATGGCACACCTTGGCCGCTGCTGGGGCGCCTTTTGGAGGTGGAAGATTTGTATTCCTCCATCCGCGGCTGTTATTTGTTAACCCTCCCGATAATTGCGTCCGTTCGTGTTGCTGCATGTACCACGAAACAGGAGAAGGCGTCTGATAAGGATGGAAGAAACCGATATGCCTCATCGCTAAACTTCTTGTCGTAGTTAATAAGGTCACTATCTAAAGAGCCGTTGATTTGGCAGCCCGTAAGCGTGGATACAGTAATACTCCGTACACAAGTATATGCTACCTCAGTGGCCTGGAGGCCTACCTCGCACTCTCTCCATTGATGCAAACTAACAGCAGATCCTTTCTGAGGTCACTGCCAAGCCAGCGAGACATGGAGCGAATCAAACTTTCAGCAGCTGAAGCACCTGTCAAGTTTGCGTCGATAGACCTTGCAATGATTGAGGTTCCTGGCCTCTTTTCACAATCAAGCAAAGGTCAACAGCTAATGCATTGTTGGAGCCTTGTTTAGATCCAAATTTGCACCCCCAAATTTACTATGCAAAAAGAAGATTCCCATCACATCAAAATGACATAACATGCATGGAGTACTAAATGTAGATGAAATAAAAAATTAATTGCACGGTTTTGTTGTACTTTACGAGACGAACATTTTGAGCCTAATTAATCAATTTTTGGATAATTTTTCACACATACAAACGAAATGCTACAGTGAGGATTTACGAATTTCGAGGAAAAAAAGTGAAGGAGAAGATGGTTTTACGAATTGTCGCGCTGAATGCAGGCTGAATTTATTTATACTAGGCTTTTCCTATCTTCTCCGAATGGATCGCATGAATTTTGCAGTGAACATTCAGTTCATGCAGGAGTTTGCAGAAATTCGTGCATTTCACGGGTGGGTTCCTGGCAGTACTTTTCTTGTCCAGCTGTTGTACTGTGTGATTCCGATTCGGTCTGCGCGTAGCACGCAGCAAGAATAATATCCATTGAGAACAAACCAAGATAACCATTTTCCCTTCAACAGGGGGGCCGGGAGAGGGAGAGGCTTAAGAATCAGAACAAAATGCCTAGGGATTATACAAACCTTGTGTCCATCCACGCTACAAATATTAGTGCCTTTCCTGAATTCACTTCATATATTAAAGACCAAAAGCATCGTGCTTCGTTGACAATCATACTTTCAGGATTTTATAGACAAGGAGCCAACATCTCCCACCCGACAAATTCGTTCTTGTGAGTTGTGACCTGGTACTGTGGTACAGTTCAACCAACCTAAATCATGGCCAAAACATCAGAATGAACTCGTTGGGTTGCAGCAGGGTCGGATTCGCTCAGAATCATCGGATCAGCTGCTGAAGCTTCTTCCAAACACAATAGTTCTGTATCCAGAAAATAGTGATCCCCTCGTCTCAGCCCCTGTCGATGGGCTTCTCTCTTTAAGGAATCACGATAAGTAGGCAAGTAATGGGCCGGTCCAAAAGCTCAGACCCGCACAAAAGGAACGATCAACAAACAGCCCAAGCCTTACCCAACTTCTCTAGGCACTTTCCCAAGCCCATTCCAGCCCACGGAACTATTACCCTCTTCGTGTGGACTGTGGACGCACAAAAACAGATGTAATCATCTCTCAACAAAAAGAAAACCCATATTAAAAAACAATACAATTCAGAAGCTGCCTGTGTTGTCTATGATCACCACTACAAGTATTCATGCATGGAGTACTAAATGTAGATAAAATCAAAAACTAATTACACAGTTTTGTTGTACTACGAGACGAACATTTTGAGCTTAATTAATCAATTTTTGGATAATTTTTCACAAATACAAACGAAATGCTACAGTAGCGCAATGATTATGAAGTGACATCTTACTCCCAAATTTAACCTCCCAATTCTAACATATAAACACCACCTTGGTCGACCCTGTCTGCGAGCGCAGCCAAACCGATTATTAATTGAGCCTTTCCAAGACGACATGGGCCCTAATAAAGACCTAGCTATTTATGGAAGGACTTTGTTCCCAGCTACCCTAATTAAAAAGAGAACAGAGCATACACATGCAAACAAGACGGACAAAATCGACGACCTCATCCCAAAACAAAAAAAACATAACTCTAAAACTAAGGAACCGAATTAAATTTCAATTGCACAGTTCAAGATTTTCAAAACTGTACAACAGTTGTCTATGCTTGGTTAATTTTCTATACTAATTTTGTAATTAAGTTAGCTATTGTGAACAAATACTTGAACAATTAAGAACAAATGAATGTTTTGTGTGAACAAAGAATTTAGAGATGATCAATCTATGTTCATAGTATACTATTATTTGTGCATCATCTCTAAATTCTTTGTTCACACAAAACATTCATTTGTTCTTAATTGTTCAAGTATTTGTTCACAATAGCTAACTTAATTACAAAATTAGTATAGAAAATTAACCAAGCATAGACAACTGTTGTACAGTTTTGAAAATCTTGAACTGTGCAATTGAAATTTAATTCGGTTCCTTAGTTTTAGAGTTATGTTTTTTTTGTTTTGGGATGAGGTCGTCGATTTTGTCCGTCTTGTTTGCATGTGTATGCTCTGTTCTCTTTTTAATTAGGGTAGCTGGGAACAAAGTCCTTCCATAAATAGCTAGGTCTTTATTAGGGCCCATGTCGTCTTGGAAAGGCTCAATTAATAATCGGTTTGGCTGCGCTCGCAGACAGGGTCGACCAAGGTGGTGTTTATATGTTAGAATTGGGAGGTTGAATTTGTGAGTAAGATGTCACTTCGTAATCATTGCGCTACTGTAGCATTTCGTTTGTATTTGTGAAAAATTATCCAAAAATTGATTAATTAGGTTCAAAATGTTCGTCTCGCAGAGCACAACAAAACTGTGTAATTAGTTTTTGATTTCATCTACATTTAGTACTCCATGCATGTTATGACATTTTGACATGTTTGTATTGGACATATTTGGGAGTGCCAAAGAAGATTCTCCATCACATCAAAATGTCATAACATGTATGGAGTACTAAATATAGATGAAATTAAAAACTAATTACACAGTTTTGTTGTGCTCTGCGAGACGAACATTTTGAGCCTAATTAATCAATGTTTGGACAATTTTTCACAAATACAAACGAAATGCTATAGTGACGCAATGATTATAAAGTGACATTATACCCCTAAATTTGGGCTCCCAAGTTTGAATCTAAACAAGGCCCCACTGTCTTATTGCTCGGTTCCACCTGTCTCCCTCCTGCACCCACGCGACACAACTGGGCTTGCAGCAGGAAATAAATAGCAATGAAACACTGATGGCGCCAGTCATGAGCAATATACTGAACTGTTGATGCGCAGTGAAGTCCTCTGAAAAAAAACTATGTTTTGAGATTACACGAAATGTGAGTCAGAACATCGGTAGGGTCAAAGGGACAGTCTTCACAATAGGATACAAGCATGCCAAAACCAATGTGATTGGAACTGACTAGAGACTACTTTGTTTGGGTACACAGTATGCTTGTCCCACGGATCCTAACCAAGAAACATCATGTGAACGGCCCCTCTGTACGTCTGCAACAATATTACACTATGAACAATCACAGACGTTGGAAGTTCCCACGTCATGCTGCTTTAACTCGGGCAATCGAGAGAAGCGTTGTATATTCAGTAATTGTCCCGGGGTTGCGCATCCTTGGGCCCTCCCTGCCCTCTTGGGGAATATATCGACGATGAAGCTGGCGTCACGCCTTGGTTTGCAGGAGGGTCCTGGTGTTGTTTTTTCTGCACCGTTCAAATATAAGGCTCATCATGCTTCAGCAGTTACTACAGCAGATGGTTTTATTATGATGGAGAAGGGAGGAAACCATACACTAGCAGGGGATTTTAGTGATGAGGCATCGTCCACAGCTCCAGCCGCATGGTCCGACAACTGGTGGAAAAGTAGCAGAGCTATAGACCTGTCGATCGGGTTGGTCTGCGTCTCAATGCTCCGAGGATCAGCAAACCTGCCAAACAGAAACATCAAGGTGGAAAGGCTACACATAGGCAAAGCCATTTTCATGCCTCCCTTGCATTGTAAGTACTGTAATGAGGATCAACTCCAGAAATTGTGCCGCACTATCAAAGAATGACCAGCTGCCTCCTTTCTTGTCTTTTCATTTTGTGATAATAAAGCAGGCAACTATGTATATTATATGAGGGGCATTACCTACTGATTGATCATAAATACAACTACAGCAACGGCCTAGATATCATGGCATCACAAATAATTCATGTTAACAGTCAATCAGCAGGTTAGCCATGAATCAAATTCTTATACAACACTACGAATCAAATCAAATTAAGAGCTACCAGCATCGCAAGAACTAAAACAAGCATTTATTCTTATGGTACAAGGGGTTCGGAATGACATTTTAGTGATGTGCAAGAGCAAGAGACGTTGCATTGGAGCATTCAGGCAACACTGTAGTCGTAATTAAACAATAAGGAAAATATATTTCACTCGCTAATTTCAGTTTCCAAAAGCATAAATACTGGTTCATGATTGAGCAAGTATAGACAAAAAATCTTTAATTAGGAACAACGTACTTGCGAGAAGTTTCTGCATTTTGCATATCCTTTACATCCTGGCTATCTCCATTGCTGTTCACCGTATTTGGAAAAACTTGCCTATGCTGTGCACTTCTTGCCAATCGGTATAAACCATCTCTAATGCACAATTTGGTTTGGACATCCAACTGAAGCAGACACACAAAGTAATCTTAATACTGCGGTACATAGTTTATTAAAATTAGTTTAATCTCCTCTAAGAGGAAGGACACAAACAGGAAGTTTGGATGTACCAAAACTAAAGGTTGTGCCTTTGATCAAGGTTATGATCATTTAGAGAAACCAGAAAGCCAAGATAAAAATAAGTGGAAAAACGGCATTAATTTGTAATAACAAAATGAAGGGTTATTCTAGGCTGTACCTATGAAGTTTCTGCTTCATGAAACATTGAAAGAAAAGAAAAAGAAGCTAGTAAAACATGATACCTGACTAACAGCATCCTGCAGTTGTCGAAAGCTACTTTCTTCAACCGAATTGTCAGAGGACATAGATGATACAAATGAGCCGTCCACTACCATTGAAGTGCCCATTGTAACTTGAGGATCCCCCAAAGTTCGTTTCCCTAGCCCTCTTTTTTCAGTTTCATAGTTCTCACAAGGATATGAAGCTCTTCTTGTCAATGTTTGAGTATGTCTGTTCACCACATTATCACTTGTGGGTGGCTGTATGTTCATACTTTTCTTCTGCGCTGCATTTTAAGTGTCACATCAGCTAATCATAACACAAGAGTACAAGATAAACAAACATGTTCAGAAGAACAACTAGAAAAATATTACATCTGAAATTCCACTAGTATATTACCTTTTGAATTCCTTTGTGCAAAAGAACCACCAGATGGACTGAACTTTTCTTGATAGGACTCAGAAGTAATGTTGCTTGGTGAACTGGAATCTAAGTGGTGCCCTTGCTTCAGTAAATTCTGAGAGGAGCTCAGCTGAGAAGTTGAAGCTATAGAAAATTTCTTGTCTTCAATACCTTGAAGAGCACTTTCAGATGAATACTGATTTCCAACCTGCAACTAAAACCATGACATTAAATCAATGAAGAACATCAGATTGAACTGCATAAGTGATTTATCCTTACGATAAGATGATCTCTCAATCTTATGGCACTACCTATTCAGCACTAAGCATACTCAGAAACAAACATTCCAGTGGTAAACCCAATACAAATATATACAAGCAGAAGAATTGTACCAAGATCTTGCATCCCCTAAACATAGAAGAGTAAAAGTAGTAGCAACACAGTAGCATGGGTTGTACTTTAAGTTAACCTTTTCATTTCTGTCTTTCCATTACAGTTAATACGGTTGCCTAAAGTATCAAATCAACTATATGTCCATTTAAGGGGCTTAGGCCATAAACCAAAATCAAAATAAGATAACCCTAAGCCACTTAAGACAACAAATTTTTGGTGCTGCTTGAATTATCGAAATAACCTGAGGAAATTACCATATCAATGTTTCCATGTCCATTGCATATTTGGTCAGAGGGCAACAACTCCATCACATCCTCTTGGTATATCTATGGTGCGCAAATGAGATGCAAAAATTGAAGATAATAGAAGATAAATATCAGGTCAGCCAATAGAGGCTAGAAAAAAGGAACAAATTTACTTGCCTGTTCGCCATATGCATTCACATTCTTTTGCTCACTGAACAGGTAGGTATCATTGAATTGATTGTCACATAGAGCAGCTGAAGGATCAACCGAGGGTAGTGATTTGTCTTCTGCGCATTGGAATGCTGAGAGATCATCCAGAATACCATAATCTGAATAAGACGACTCAAACCCTTGCTGCAAAGCAACATCAGAAGAGTAAACGGCATCTGAAGAAGGAATCCAAGATAGACCATCTGTGTTCTCCAGCTGTTGCTGACCATATGTTGAATCAGACCTCCTTTTCCAAAAAAGAAAAAAGAGAGAGAGAGAGAAGAAACACTGTTATCTTTGTCACTTTTTTACACAATTTAAGATCTTAGCCAAGAAGCTAGAAGTTCAGAATACCTGAATAATGTATCAACATCCTCAAAATTATCAATGCCAGGCCAATCGATGTAGTTTAAATCATTATCTCCATAAGTGAGGCCATCTTGTGCAGCACTGTGGTTATTGAGAATGGCAGAACCATTGCTCAGGGCAAACTGACAGGAGTTCCAGTTATCTGATGGACATCTGGTTTCAGTGATTGTATTTTCCTCTCCCAAAGGAAAAGCATTTGAGCCATCTTTACAGTCACCGGTACTGTTTATATTCTGGGATACTATCCCATTGGCACATGGGATGTGCTCTGAATTACATTTCTGTGAATCTGAGTTATCTGTTCCAGAGATGACACCCTGGTGGATTTTCTCACTGGCAACTGAATGCTTCAACTTCTTACTACTAGTGACACCAGGAGCCTCAATTCCACTTTCATGTTCGTTTCTATTACTCTGGGCAAACTCATCAGTGAATTTACCTTCAAACTGTAAAAGCAATATTAGTCAAAGGCCTAGAACAGACAAATTCAGTAACCTCTACGGATGCCAAGAGAAGAAAGGGTGTAGAGAATGCAACAAGGCACTGCTATTGGCAAAGGTCCAATGCAGAAGCCAACAGATGATTGTGACTAGGGTACCATCCACTACAGAGTTCAGCAAAAAGTTGACAATGCTAGAGCGATAGTGTACTAGTGTGTCAATGAAACCATGAAATTTTAAATACTGGTCAACCTAAGCAAACTCTCTGTAGTTGACACTTGACACCTTCCCATACGAGGGGCTAGCCTACAGAATCCCCACTCATCTATCCACAACAAAAACAATTGTGGATCTATTATGGGTGGTGAACGCACTTCATCAGTGAATAAACACCGAGACTTCCACAAGGCAGCACAAGCCTTAACCTGCTTCCCTAACTAATATTAAGCTGAGTACCAATAAATTAGAAATAACTCAAGCTAACTAAGCAGGACAGGGATTTGAGACATTGCCATTAGATACTGAACCCAATTAGCTTGAATGCTAGAATATACATATATTATCCATTCTTCCGTCAGTCGATCGAAAAAAGAACAAACATGCATAGTGCTGGGAATATTATATACACAGGATGAAACCTTGACAGGTTAATTTATCAATGTATCCACGAGGACAGATTATTCAAAATCGAATAATGTATTGTACACAGAGAACAACCTCCGACCTATTTTGTTCTTATCATTTTTTTCCCCACTTCTATTCAACTACTAAATCTAAGGACACTGGGATTTCTAAACTGTTTTCCCTAAGTCACAAACAAATGCATTCCATATCGTTTGTTATAATCTCATGTACCAAAATATGTAGCTATGAACAGTAGTGAGATGCTATATCCATGAAGAAATTCAAGAAACTGAGATTACCTCGCCCGCCCTCCAATCTGGCATCCCTGCAAATTCTATCCGGGTCCAAAACTGTACCAATCGACAGGATTTGATATCATACTCAACTCAGGATCCCCAGTTCTTGATCAACTCCTACAAAACAAAAAAAGGAAGGAATTGTGATGAATTGTTGGGGGAAGAAAATGAAATAAACTGTAGCCTAAACAAGTAATCGGTATTCTGAATCCAGGTTGATGTGGTCGTAGTCTAAACAAAACTACAGCAGCTAGGCAATAGTGGTTTATGTAAATGGGGCCTTATATGAAACACTGCGTTAAAAAACTTGAAAAAAAAATACATGGATACATCTAACAAGTAAATATCCAAAAGAGCCTGAATCGAGCATGGAAATCGGGTGAGCTCACCTTTCGGAATCAAGAGCCGTAGATCAGAGCCTGCAGAAACGAAGAAAATCCTTTGTTAGAAAATCAGCAGACTGTAGAAGCAACCTCAGCAAAGATCCAAAACCGTAAATTTTTTCTACTGAGGAAAGGAAGAGAGGAAAAGAACCCAAGCAAGAGCGCAGAAACCCACCAGCAGCCCTTCACGACCACACGGGACTTGCAAAACCCCACAAGCAATCGCTAGAAACGGAAAAAACGGAAATTTTAACCGAGGCGAGGCTGCCACGCGAAACAGGGGGAGATCCGAGCGAGGCTCCCACCGACCCACCCCCGGAGAGACGCTTTTACGGCAGCGGGAGCGGGAGCGGGGGCGGGGGCGAGAGAATTCCCACCTCGGGGAGACTAGACCTGAGCTCCGGCTTGGCCAAAAGGAAACAAAGCAAAGAGAGGAGGGAGGAAGAGAAGCGGGTGGGCATGGATCTTAACAGTGCTTCGATTCGCCGCCGCCGCCGCCGCCAACGGCCGCCGCAGGGAAGGCTCGCCCGCTCGCTCCGGTCGTCAGGCCGCGCGCGCGCTGTCTCTAGATGCTTCCGGAGACTTCCTCCCTTTTTTCCCCTCTTTCTCGCTCTAGCAGCTGCAGTATTTCTTCCTTTTTTAAAAAAAAAATTCTACTAGTAGCAGATGGATGAGAGAGAAGATGATGAGAGAAGAGGAGGAGGAGAGATGGGCGACAGCATCTGGGAGGGATTGGATTTCTGGGCACCGAAATTACCAGAAGAAGGAAACGGATTTCTCTGATTTTCCTCGGGTGGGTGGGGGAGGGGAGATGAGATGAGATTGGTGTTTCGTTTCGTTGGCGGGGGTAGTTTACTAACTAGCGGCTGGGAGCGGGCGTGGTGGGCCCGGGGGCGGTGCGGAGGTAGTGGACACGAGGCGCCGGCGCGATCCGATCAGTTGCCCGCGCCCCATTGGCCGCGGCGGCGGGGGCCCGCGTGGCAGCTCGGCGAGGAGGCTTCTGGAGGCTGGGGGACCCACCCCCCGGCGGGCGGGTGGCGCGTGGACTCGGCGCGGCTCGGCTGGGGTGCTTTGCCTGGGTGGAGTGGAGTGGAGGGGGCGCCCGGCACGTGACACCATCCTCTCTCGGTCTCGGCTCCCTGGCCTTGGCGGCAAGTGGGGCGGGGTGAGCGGGCAAGTTGCCGTGCGCCGCTTGCGCTCGTCCTCACGGTCACCTCACCTGACCCGACCCAAGCAACAGCGACGTGTGGTGTCGCGGCCCAGCATGCGTGGTGAGCAGCGTCGGTGTGCCTGCGACAGGTACCGATCATCGACGGAGATATAATTTTTTTTTTAAAAAAAAGAGATAGTGTTTCTGCCGTACTAAGAGATGGCAGGTGCACGGCAAGGCCGTTATGGTTATGTTTGCGGTGTAGATGGATTTTTTTAACATCAGTTTATGTAAAGCATGATCCAATTCTAGCTCGCCTACCCTTGTTTGGAAATGAAAGGACGGTATCCTGTTAAACTTAAAAGCATATTCTGTCTGCGCTTTCTTGTATTCTGCGCTTAAAAGCATACTCTTGGCAAAAAATATTATTAGGGTAGTCCCGACTCATCATATCTATGGGTGGTGTCCATGCTGACATGTTAGCAAGACATCACCTTAGACACTACATTCTCCAACCCATGATTTCTTAGGATGGATCATTAATAAATTCATCATCTTTTCTCTCTACCAATCATGCTTGTTCTTTTTCTATCACGAAGATGCTATTATCTCCCAATGCAAACTTTGGTAGTGTCATGTGCATAGTTTTTCGTGTCGACACTGAGTATTGCATGAGACCTAATTTCTTCCTCTTTCCACTCTCTCTTTTATTTAATACAGTGCTACACGAGCGAAGAGTCCTATGTGGCAGCCTAATTAATGCTATGAAAACCATCCTACATAGAGGGTTGGGACTGCGCTGGTACAAATTGCATTTTGCGTGTCTTGTTTCACAATTTTTCTATCGAAAACCTCGGTAATAAACTACTCGTACTCATGATTTTTCTGGCGCATATGGTTGTTTTTTTAAAAAAAAAACAGAATAGACCCCTCGGCGATGTGTCTCTGTCACAGTGTCATATGGCAACCTTGGACGAGATCAGGAGGTCAATGTAATAAGTTTGCAACCTGTCAATTTGCACGTGAGCTCGGTTCCAACTCATTCGCATATCATTAACCCATTTCTTATTTAAAACCAAACATATACATAATATATCCACCGTACACACGAGGAAACGGGCGCCACACGCCACATGGGGTTGTTCCGTTGGGTATGGAGGAGGAGCCGGACCCGGGACGAACGTGGACGCGCGAGCTTCGCCGAGCTTCGACGAGCCCTTCCCCGAGCTGCATCGTACCCCTACTGACCCCTAGGTGAGCCACCGCGATTTTTCCCCCTTTCTCCCCTGACTCTGGCCAAGTTCCGCCGCCGCCGCCGTTGCTAGCCACTGTGAGCCCGACCTTCGAGTCGTGGCACAACCAACCCAAAAACACATAGACAAACCAAACGTAAACCAGATCGTCGAAAGGACTCGAGGACGGGACTCATCCCCTGATGATCATCACCAAAACAAGGCCGCAAACTGATGGCCCAACCACCCGTGCGGCATCCAAGGATATGATGTATCCAAGACGGCTAGGCCAGGGAGATGCTGCTGTCGCCGCCGGGAGGCTGCCGGGTCCGGCGGCCTGCGTGATCTCCGTTTGCTGGGGCCTTCCCGTCTGCAAAAACGCTGCTACCAGTCGTTTCTTCCAGCTTTGGTCGGTTCAGAGGCTGCTTCACCGTGGGCGCTGAAACCCTCTCGAACGTGACCTTGCCATTCAGATCAGTGGGCTTGTTGCTGGTTCCTTTCTTCTTTGCTGTCTTCACCGTGCTGTCGGTTTCGGCCTCTCCAAATGAGAAGGTGCTCACCTGTCAATGAGGGCAATGATAGTTGTTCAGTAGAGTTTCGAGCCACACATAAATCGAATTGGAATACCGAAACATAGATGGAGCAGGCATTACATTTGCATTTTTCACTGGTGAGAGGGACGTGGAGCTGCTGTAGTCTGATTTCCTTGACCTATTGGGCTTGGGATCCTCATGATCAGCGAAGATATCGTGGCCACTGAGCTCCTTGGATTTTGCACTCGAAACCTGCCTCTTCACCTTTCCGTCTCCCTCAGTCCGAACTGTATGGCTAAGCTCACGCTGCCTCGCCGCCTCGGCTACTGAAGTTGGCTTCCTGGGAGCAATGCTCCCGTCCTGAGCAAAAGTGATCTGGCTTGCCTGCAGATTATAAAAGCTGATTTAGTCTCACTATATCACACAGCATCGTGAGATTACCTTTTCCCTGAAATCTTTCAAGTAATATGTAGTAGGTCATGTATAGAATGGAACTATATGTTGTTTTCATGTTTTTCAGCATACAATGTATAGTGCATAATTAATTACCAAGTCACCAAATTGTGGCATATGCACTAAAGATTTTTAGATGTGAACTTGCTGACCATTAGTTTGTAATCTGCTACATGAAAAGGCAAATTGAGAAAGTTGACCAAGCTTTAATGAAAAACATAAATTTAGTTGATCGCCAGTATGATGGTTGGAAATGCTGCTGATGCTTTAAACGTTCTGTTTCACAATGAAACATTCAACTTTTTTCCTCGAACGCAAGACCTACTGGTTTTCAGTATTGAAGAAATAAGAAGAACATAAGACTTCTGCTTTACGCACATCTCGATTCAGGATGAGACCGACATTTCGAAGAATACAGAACAACATAAGAGGCTAACTGAATTTCCAATCAAAACAGTCGTGTGGTGGCAATGCTGAATCCCTAGATCCTGTTTAATCGATCAGATTTGCAGTTCCACTTTGTTGAATAAAAGAATCCACTATCAGGGATAGCTAAACTCTGCAAACTCTACTTCTAGCAACATTCAGCTAAGATCTACTAGCATTACTGAATATGGACAAAACCGGAAACCGATCCCAACACTTTATGCAACCAAGCATGATTGATTGGTGCTACCGACATGACACGTGAAGAAGTACAGACGGGGAACGCCAAGCAATGTTCCTCTCCTCATAGAGAATGCAGATCCAAGAGTTGCGCACCTGACGATCGCGGGAGGCAGTTGGGGCGGCGGCAGCGGCGGCGGCGGCGCTCTGGGCCTTGAATATGCCGCTCCCCGTCATCTCCTTCCACTTTGGCGCGGAGCCCGTCCTCCTGGAACGATCAGAGCAGCAGCAGGCGCGATCGATCAGTAATAATCCACACTTGGGGGAATCACGCGTAGATGCGGGTGCCGATCGCATTGATCGGCTTGATCCGATTCATAGGAAGCGAAGGCGGAAGCGATATCTCACATCTTGGTGAGGCCGTCGGCATCCTCGGTGGCCTGGTGGCCCCCGAACACCACCTTCCTGAACTCCTCCGTCGGCTGCGAGGCGACCGCGCGGGCAAGGAATAAGACAGAGAGCTCCAAGGGTCGGAAGCGGCGGCGCGCCGCGCGGGGCGGATGGAGGAGGATCGGGGGATTATCACCTGGTTCGGACGACGTGCTGGAAGAGGCCCGGAGCCATCGGGGTGAGGCCACGCGAGCAGGCCGGCCGTCGAGGTGTGGGAGCTCCTCACCGGGGCCGCCCTCTCCATCTCGGTCTCTCGCTCGCTCTCTCTACCAAGGAAGGAGAAGAAGGGATTGGAGATCAAGGCAAAGAAGGAACGCGTGAGGTGGAGTGGGGCACCGTGTCGTTAAGCTTTCTTCCTCATCGAAATGAAGGGGTGGGGCCCCAGATAAAACCACGGGGGGCAAATACACAGGTTATGTCCGATTGATTACAATAAATTATTATTTTAGTTGTCTTATATTAATACAAAATTCTTTAATTTATAAAGAATAAAGAAATATTATTGGTTACATGGCAATAAAACTTGTACAATGATAGAAAAGTTGTCTCATAGTCCTAAAATTTAGCTCATAAGACAGTTGTTTCGTGAAACAACGACATCGTTCTCTCACCTTTAAATTTTTTTGGCTTAGTTATCTAGTTTTCGATCTAGATAACCATATAGTAAAACCATGCATCGAAGCCGGTAGTTTAGGCCTGACCCAGCCACGCGCCCGCGAGCATCTTGACAAAAAAGCAGTGAGACATAGTTATTACGTACCACACCTCCGTAGATTCCTGCCTAGATTCAAATGAATGGTTATTAAGAATTACAACTCCGAAACATAAGCCACTCTACTGGAGTGCGTTTGGTTTTAGATACTCATCACGTTTTTGTTTTATTTTTTAATAAAATAGATTGATTCTTCCACAGCTCATCCTTACAAAGACATGGTTAATTTAATAATACTTTATCAGTGTAGGATTTAGATGTCGTTTTGAATAAAATTTTAGTCAAACATTGGTATATAAATTATGAATAATTTTTAAGTTGTTGAGTTTGAAAATATGAAAATCGTATGAATAAATTTGTCTTAAAAATATTTTTATAAAGTATACATATATTATTTTTAATAAATATTTTTTTGTAAAAACAAGAAATCAAAGTTACGTTTTGGAGACTGTATTGTTGTCTAAAATAATATCTAAATTATATACGGAGGGAGTATAAACAATGTGTTCGCTTTTCTTTGTTAAAGGATATTGAATTGTACATATTTTCTAATATATTAAAATTTTGGGTTAAACCGACTCAATATGTCATTCGCGAAAAAACCCGACTCAGTATGTATGAAGGTTAGAAGCTTCAAGTTCAAATTATAGCAATCATAATTAAATAATATATAATCGCAACTAACTTCTATTTTTTATATTTGAAGCCTGACAAAGCATCAGAGCATGGGTTGTAAACCATGCAACCATAACCCGGGATCGCATTGCTTGGTTTGGTTCAACTAGAGAAATGGTCATAAGTTGGACCTAACGGTTCACCCAAAGTTACTAAACCAAGCCACGGATCAGGAACCACAACTAAAGCCGTTGCGTTGATCCCATTAGGGTTTATTTGAATTCACCCCAACTAAAGTTTAGCTAGCTAATTTATTGTGATTTATTTTAGCTAGCTAAAGAGTATTTAGCTAAACTTTAGCTGGGGGTGTTTGGATCCATCAGCTAATTAAATTAATTAGACTATCATAACCTTCATTAATTATGGACAGAATTATGGGACGATGGGAAATTTTTATAAATATGTGAGGGTATTTTTGTCTTTAAACTCGTTTTGTAACAACCCTAAAAATACCTATAGGTTTTGTTGAGTGCAAAAATGTGAATTTAAAATTTTTTGGTGGAATTGTGTGCATGCAAACAAACATATAAGAGTGTCTTCTAATTGCTCCCTAAATTCTTAGGCAATTTAAATTTAAAATTTAAAATCAATTTGAAGTGCTAAGGATGAAATAGTGTGATTTGGAGTTATTTGGATTTATTTGGATTTTTGGTTGGTTTGAATTCAAATTCTAGATTTGAATTCAAACTCTAATTGACTAAACTAATTTCCAAACAAGTTGCGCGACGATTGCCGGCCCCGCGGGCAAGGAACAGGCCAGAAAGAATCGTTTGGCCCTTGCAGCCAATGGGACCACTTGAACCAGTGGCCGGGGAATGTCCTTACGGAGAAAAAGATACGGCGGCGAGCCCATGCTACTTTGCTACAGTAGTACATGCTATCGATGCTACACTAATCTCAGATTTCTTGTGTCTATTTCACTTTCCACGGCTCGATTAGTTGCCATTTGTCAATAACTGATTGACAATTCCGCAGCAACAACGTGCAGATGACTCTGCAGAAACGGTGCTGTTCTTTAGAGAGAGGAAAAAAAGAGAGATCTTTTCAGCACCAAGAGTCTAGATGAAACTTTTCAGGTGTCTATTTCACCACGGTGGTTGCGTGTGTTTGCAAGCTCTTTTTTTACCTACGAAGCTTGGAGGAGATGTACGAAGATATACCGAGAAATACATCATGTAAGAACAGGTAAGCATCTGAGTATGGTAATAATTGCTGAATTTTTTAATTGGGAGGCTTTAAGCATGTACTTGCTGAATTGAAAAGGAAAAATGGGGGCGCAATGGTCACCCACATTGCCATTATTTATAAAGGAGAAGGCTTTGCCACCTTTCGATGCCAGAAAAGGCACCTGGTGGTGACTAGACGCGTACAATGGGAAGCATTTTGTGTGATGCTCCACTAGCCTTGATAGAAAGGGCAAGGGGAAAAGGAGCCACAAAGGAAAAACTATGGACCACACCAAGTCGCCACACAGCCATGCACAGACAATCCCGATCCGGCCACAAAATGATCCCGTGCACCCGGTTCACATGCACCCCTCTCACGGTTAACGGTGGATTTGGTCCACCAGAGCAGCACCAGCAGCCACCCCTTCGTGGGCCTAATGTTCGCGTTTAAGTCTGTTTCACCACCCTAAACTTTTCCGGCCTAGTCACTTTCGGCCCAGTTCCAGCCCAGCCATCGTTTATTCTTTTTCTTTTTCTTTTAACTGCGCTGACGCATGGGGCCCACTTGTCATACTCTGTGAGTCACTGACAGCTGGGGCCCACTGACCAGAGTTGACCGTTGACCGGTCAACGCTGACGTCAGCAGGGCCCACTGCTGACGTCATCCAAGGTGGACCCCATTGCTGACGTCAGCATGACGTCATGCTGACGTCAGCAGGCTAATTTTTGTCTGTTTTTCTTTTTCGGAAATTATTTAATATTTTCAGAAAATGATTTAAACTTGTAAAATTAATAATAAATCAACCGTAGCTCAGAAAAATATGAAACCAGTTTCTATATTTTTCTAAAATCATGATCTACGCGTTAGTGTAGAGTTTGGTGTTATTTGGGTCTTCTTTAGTCACTGTCTTAATGTTTCTTTGCTAGTAGTCGCGTCTTATTTTTTTTTTGCTATGAAAAACTCCTTCAAAACCCAATGGGAATAGGAGCTCCGGAGAGTCAGGAGGAGCCGGACCACTACAACAACTGCTTTGACGAGGACGAAGACCTTTGCCCAGGTTCACGGCCGACCATTCTCTGAAATACCTATTAGACATGCAAACTAGTATGCTAGCGCTTTACTTTACTCGCATGATAAACCTGCACTGCCTTTGTTATTATCCTGTTACCTTGCTACCTACTACTCACTTTATGAAATATGCTATGCTATGCATGTGTTGGGATGGTTGTGATTGATCCTCTTGGCGTGAGTCTTGGGTGGTTTGGGAGGAGTAGTGCAGCTAGGCGGTGTAAGCGAGTAATAACAACTCGATCGTTGATCGAGGTGCTGAGGGGCTGCACTCGGGCAGTCCCTATGGGGTACCTGTTGCGGGTACATGGTTTTGGATACTTGGTTACTTGAGGAGTTTGGGCGGCAATACCTGTTATGGGTGCCGATTGCGGACCGTTGCGGCGGATCGCTTGTGATGCAGATACTCGCTTTACCGAAAATTAAGGACCGAGTCGTGCCCCCACTTTGGACTTGGGAAATACCGTGCTCACCATCTACCCAGTATGGGGAGGGTTCCAGCAAGCCTACTCTAGTGCGGCGCCGAGACTGTAGGAGAATCGAGCTTGATATGTGTAGGGGGGATTCGTTGCGGCGTAATCTCCCTGATTTACCACGGCCCCCGACTGGCCCCGGTGGGAAGGTTTCACATCCCTGGGGCAGATGTTAGATCAGATGTTTCCCGAGCCCAGGGAGACAGGATTGGCGCCGTTACTGTTTAGGGTCTTTGCTATGGGCTGTGTCTCAGGTTGGTTGCGGACTAGCCTTGCAGCCCGGATGGATTCCTGGAGTGCCACCTCTGCAGAGTGTAAACTATACGTATAGCCGTGTCCACGGTTACGGACGACCCATTTCTGAGAAGCCCCGGCTAGCATGGGAATCTGCTTTCTTACCTCATCCTTTGATTCGGGTTATGAGAGATTGGTCCAGCTGAGGCTGTTGAGACAAGGTGGGGAGGGAGCTCACCGAGTCGACTAGTGAGTGAAAGGTGTTGGTGGATAATGATTTGCGGGAACCTGCCGTGGCAGGACGAGCCCGATGGGGGCAAACTTGGACTGGGCCAAGAGTTAAAGGGGCGAAACCGAACTCGGCTATTTAAAACGCTACCGCTGCGCAGATGTTTCTTATTGTCGATTTAGCCCAGTGGGCTTGTACCAGACGCTATGTTTTTATATATGTCATGTAATGAATCTTCTATCGTTGTATGGATGTGATGTTCGACTGAGATGAGTTCTGTACGAGATAGCTGCTATTCCTGGGACTATCTCAAGGGTACAGGGAGTCGGGTTCTCGTCGGTGAGAATCCGGTTCGTCACACGTTTAGCTGCGTTTAGCTAGGCTCAACCAGCTAAAGGAATAGTGTACCATGTATTTTTGTCTTTAAACTCGTTTAGCTACGTTTAGCTAGGCTCAACCGGCTAAAGAAATAGTGTACCTTTTGGCATGCAACTAAAGTTTAGCTGGATTTTAGATGCTCCCGTTTGGATCCCTAATGGCTAAACTTTAGCCGATAGATCCAAACAGGACCTAGGTTGGTTCAACCAGAAAAATGGTGAGTTGGACCTATCGGTTCACCAAGGTTGCTAAAAAGGTAAAGATTTTTAGCACGCGTGAAATTCACCAAAGCATAATCAACCAGACTGTTGTTCTTACTACATGATAATGCAACAATAATTTTTTTTAAGAAAGACCACACAGACGTAGACAATTCTCACCGATGAGAACCCGACTCCCTGTACCCTTGAGATAGTCCCAGGAATAGCAGCTATCTCGTACAGAACTCATCTCAGTCGAATATCACATCCATACAACGATAAAAGATCCATTACATGACATATATAAAACATAGCGTCTGGTACAAGCCCTCTGGGCTAAATCGACAATAAGAAACATCTGCGCAGCGGTAGCTAGAACAACAGGGTCCACTCCTCCACAGGCATCCTTGTGCGTAGCGCACACCCTTCAGTCGTACCACCCGTTCTGGTTGAACTCGTGGTCGGGGTCTTCACCTGAGAACCCAAAGTCTGTCCCCAAGGAAATGGGACAGGTCCACGTCACCAACCATAATATGATGCAAGGCTTTAAAGTGGCCTATTCTAAGGTATAGAAATAATCAAGGTTTGAGCCATGGTTTTCTTATGCAAGCAGCAGCATTAACTCAAATTCATCTCATCTCCAACTCCTTCCTCACACGCGCATCACTCCCAATCCAACATCAGCCTCACTTTTCCCATCGGGCTCGTCCTGCCACGACAGGTTCCCGCAAATCATCATCCACCAACACCTTTCTCTCTCTAGACGACTCGGTGAGCTCTCCCACCTTGCTCAACAGCCGCAGCTGGACAATCTCTCATAACCCAAATCAGGATGAGGTAAGAAGCAGATTCCATGCTAGCCGGGCTTCTCAGAAATGGGTCGTCCGTACCGTGGACACGACTATACGTATAGTTTACACTCTGCAGAGGTGGCACTCCGGAATCCATCCGGCTGCAAGGCTAGTCCGCAACCAACCTGAGACACAGCCCACAGCAAACATCCATCCGCTCCCCAAAACCAACCATCAACCTCACATTTCCCATCGGGCTCATCCTGCCACAGCAGGTTCCCACAAGCATTATTCACCAACACCTTTCTCTCTCTAGTCGACTCGGTGAGCTCCCTCCCCACCTTGTCTCAACAGCCTCAGCTGGACCAAACTCTCAAACCCAAGTCAAAGGATGAGGAATGGAAGCAGATTCCCATGCTAGTCGGGGGCTTATCAGAAATGGGTCGTCCGTAACCGTGGACACGGCTATACGTATAGTTTACACTCTGCAGAGGTGGCACTCTAGGAATCCATCCGGGCTGCAAGGCTAGTTCGCAACCAACCTGAGACACAGCCCACAGCAAAGAACCTAAGCAGTAACGGTGCCAATCCTGTCTCCCTGGGCTCGGGAAACATCCGATCTAACATATGCCCCAAGGTCGTGAAACCTTCCCACCGGGGCCAGTCGGGGGCCGTGGTAAATCAGGGAGATTACGCCGCAACGAATCCCCCCTACACATATCAAGCTCGATTCTCCTATAGTTTCGGCGCCGCACTAGAGTAGGCTTGATGGAACCCTCCCCATACTGGGTAGATGGTGAGCACGGTATTCCCACGTCCAAAGTTGGAACTCGACTCGGTCATTAATTGTCGGTAAAGCGAGTATCTACGTCATAAGCGATCCGCCATTTAATTTTACAAGTTTAAATCATTTTCTGAAAATATTAAATAATTTCCGAAAAAGAAAAACAGACAAAAATTAGCTTGCTGGCGGTCCGCAATCGGCACCCATAACAGGTATTGCCACCCAAACTCCTCAAATACCCCAAGTATCCAATAACCATGTACCCGCAACAGGTACCCCTTAGGAACTGCCCGAGCGCAGTCCCCAAGCACCTCAACGGTCAGCGGTAACGGGTCAGCTCTGGTCAGTGGGCCCCATGTGTCAGTGACACACAGTGTATGACAGGTGGGCCCCATACGTCAGTGCAGTTAAAAGAAAAAGAAAAAGATTAAACGATGGCTGGGCTGGAATTGGGCGCACCCATAACAGGTATAGCCGCCCAAACTCCTCAGGTACTCACCAAGTACGAATCCCCAAGTAACCATGTACCCGCAACAGGTACTCCGTAGGGACTGCCCAAGTGCAGTCCCCCGGTAGCTCGATCAAACGATCGAGTTGTTATTACTCGCTTATACCGCCTAGCTGCACTACTCATCCCATACCACCCACAACTCACGCCAAGAGGATCAAATCACAACCATCCCAACACATGTATACCCTGCCAACTGCCTGTTGTTGCGTAGTAGGTAGCAAGGTAACAGGATAATAACAAAGGCAGTGCAGGTTTATCATGCGAGTAAAGTAAAGCGCTAGCATACTAGTTTGCATGTCTAATAGGTATTTCAACTCCAAGTCTTCTTTTGCCTTCTTCTTGTTGTCGCTAGCATACTAGTTGCATGTCTAATAGGTATTTCAGAGATTGGTCGGGCGTGAACCTGGGCAAAGGTCTTCGTCTTCGCCAAAGCAGTTGTCGTAGTGGTCCGGCTCCTCCTGACTCTCCGGAGCTCCTAAGGTTGCGTAAAAATAAAATAAGGCACGACTACTAGCAAAAAAACTCTAAATCAG
>OAMR01000309.1:729431-757741 GCA_900205405.1 Echinochloa crus-galli
TGTGCCGTGCTGTGCGTGGTGTTGGTGTGGTCCAGCGTGTGGCTTGGCCACGGCGCGACGCGGACGCGCGCGACGCGCACTGGCGCGCGGCCAGCGGCTTCGGTCGACGGCGGCGATCGCCGGAGACGGCTCGGCTGGGTCCAAGAAGCGGTGGAAAAACTCGGCTAGGTGCTCGCGGTCACGTCTGGCGAGAAAAAGGTGGGGGCTCGGCTGTGGCTTGGGCTCCCCGACGCGAGCGGCGGCGACATGGCTATGGCGCCACGGCGGCCGGCGACGCTCGGGTGGAGGTGGCTCGGAAACGGCTCGGTTGCGAGGGCGCGCGCAACACCAGTGTGTGCTGGAACGCGACGTCGCGGCCTCTGCGGGGGTGCGCGTGCGTGGGCACACGGTTGACCGTGGCCGCGACACAGCCTCGGCGTGTGCGCGTGGCGAGCAAGCTCGGCCGCGGCGGCCTCGGCTGCGAGCAAAAGGCGACGGCGGCTGCGCAAGGTTCAGCGGCTCGACGGGTTCCTGCACAAAAGCGACGGCCACGACTCGAAGGTCGGGTCCCAGGGGGCTAGCAACGGTGGCGGCGGCGGAACTCGCCGGAGACAGGGGAGAAAAGGGGAGAGAAGCGACGTCGCTCACCTAGGGTCACGTGGACGTACGCTGCAGCTCGGGGTAGACTCGCGGTACGCCGGCGGTGCTCGTGCTCCTCTTCTTGCTCCCTGGTTCGGCCTGGTGTCGGCGGTCCCACGCACGGCGGCGCTCCGGCCTTCGGCGGCGACGCGGGGAAGGCGATTGGCTTCCCCTCCTCCCTCGGCTTCTCCTCCACGGGCTTCCCCGACCCCTTCTCCCATTCCTCACCCTCTCGATTTGGATCTAGACCCCAAGGGGACGGCGATGGCGGCTTGAACAGGGAATGGCTCCCGGCGCTGGCTTTATAGGGCGGCGGCTAGGGCTCCCGGGCACGGACGGCGAGATTGGGGCGGACAGGAGCCCGCGGACACGCGTTGCCATCGCAACGGGCCGCGAGGAGGGCGATGGGGCCGGCTGGGTGGTTGGAAGTCACGAGCGCGCGCGCGAGAGAAACAATTCACCAAAAATTTTGAAATCCACATTTTTGCACTCAACAAATCCTAGGGGTAATTTAGGGTTGTTACAACACTCACACATACTCACCTCTATGAATAGGGCATATCCGATTTTGAAATCCATGAAGTCACCACAGGTGTCTTGCTGTCGGTCGACGGGGACGTCGCTTACCGCTGAAAGGAAAGTGTTGGTTAATTTATAGAATAAATCTAGAAAAATACGATACCGTTGCCGAGTCGACGACTCGAATCCAGATGGACAGGTTCCACCATAAGAAATCTTATCAACTGATATATGATCAATTTGCGATGCAACAATAATTTTATTATAACTTATATTTTGTTGATATAATATTTACAATTATTTTTAGCAGGTGGTCTGACTAGTGAACTACTCCCTTTGTTTTAAAATATAGACATAACATATATCTAAATACATAGCAAAATCTATAAATCTAAAATATTAAAATTAAAATAAACTACAATTTGGGATGAAGGTAGTAGCAAATAAGGACGGTCAACCGGTATGTTTTCTTATGCATATATATACAAGCTGAGGAGAACACTGAGCATTTTATTCATCATTTTTTGGGAGGGAGAAGCCGATTTTTTTTTTCTGTAACTACCAGGCCGGACCAGTCCTCGGTTTATTTTAATTTTAATATTTTAGATTTATAGATTTTGCTATGTATTTAGATATATGTTATGTCTATATTTTAAAACAAAGGGAGTAGTTCACTAGTCAGACCACCTGCTAAAAATAATTGTAAATATTATATCAACAAAATATAAGTTATAATAAAATTATTGTTGCATCGCACCCTTTAGCCTCGGAAGATCTGCACCGGTTGGGATACCCGGTGCTAATCGCCCTTTCCAACCGGTGCAGATGTGACTCATTCTGGTAGTGTGACTTTCGTGGGCTCATGGCTACTCATTTTCTTCTGCACGGATTTCTTCGCTCAAAGGTATCCCCTACTCGAGAGACACACATAACCTACTATATTGTCATATCCAGCCTAACCTGACGTAAATTAACATCGAGACAACCACTAACGCGTGAGTGTACGTGTAGCTGAATTAGATAGGGTTATTAACCCTTTCAATTTGCCACTTGGATTGTCCTTTATATTAAACCATTTTGTTATTTTACGTGAAAATATCCTTCACCTCTAGAAAATATACTATTGACATACTGCCGACAAAGAACTATGAACAGCTCAATCGAAAGAAGATAGCTTGGCACAATTTGGGAGATGGTATCTTATTTTAGTGTTTAAACATATTATAATTAAAAGAAACTATACTTCGGTTTCTTGAAAATCATTGGAGTTGCAACCTCGCCACTCTTATGGTGATCCGATGGCCCAACCAGGGGCGGACCTAGGAGAAAAATTGACTGGAGGCACACTCTTATATTTATTGATGTATGCGATCATAATACTTTATTGGAGTGGGGGCACCCATGGTAAAAAAATCAACTATCACTGTTAACAATTTTTGAGTGGCGGCCTGTGCCCTCACTCGCTATTACCTGGGTCCGCCCCTGGGCCCAACTTATCCTTTCAAAGACCCTTTTTCTCGTGATTTTCTTTTGACAAGAGTCTTCCTTGACTTGGCTTTCTCAGGAAGCTCGGTTTATTTTCCTCGTGATTTTTTTCGCCATTGCTCCTCCTCCTTGCTTTGGACAATGATTTCACACGCATATTAGTGAACTTAGGCCACCGTTGCACTAGTTATAGTTAGATATTTTTTCCAATGATACGCAATGTCCTCATCTACAACAAGACACGAGTGACAGAATTCATCGATCTTAATATTCGTCGGCTTGTCTTTATGTGCGTGCATATATATATATATATATGGATGGGCATTTATGTGTACACATGGTTATGATTGGAAAAAAAATACATTGCGTTTTGGCCTTACCCCACTGTTCCCAATTCCCAAACCAGCAACCGTTTCGCCTCACGTGGCCGGTATTGTCCCTACTGCTCATTTGATATTTGGCGTCGCTAGTTCGCTACCGGTTGGCTCTTATCCCATGGATTCCTTTAAGCCCAAGGACACCAACCCAAACGCTAATCCCCTATTCCCCTCTCAAAGCAAGCCAGCCGTCCGTCAGTTGTATGAAACACATTTTCAGACTATTGAATTGTATAAAGTTTTTTGATTTTTTGCAAGAAAAATGTCTAACAATACTTTAAGTGGACCCTTACAATTTTCCATCAAAATTGGCCAAAATTCAGTATTTTTGCCTTTTTTTTATAGAAAGGCCACATTAGTTTGCTAGTTGTTCCACTATTGTCATTGCGAAACAAATTTCTGGTTTTGATAAAAGGAGACCTAGAACTAAGATGCATATTGCGCCTTTTCCAGTAATTTTAGGGCGTGTATGGTTCATAGCCCAAAGTTGCCTAGCCACAATTACGGGTGCCGTGGATGCTTAGGCCAGTCTCAATGGAAGTTTCGTGGACACAGTTATCTAGAGTGACACATCATCTAAAAAGTGTTTGAAATTAGGATGAAACACATCTCTCTCAATGCATAGTTTCATCAATTGTTGTTTTCTAGGTCACATGCAAGACACAAGCTGTCTAGGTAACTGTGTACATGGAGTTTCATCACCATAAAACTCATTTTACATCTCTCTTAATTAATACAATGACACATCATAAAAAATGTTAACATGACAGTCAATTTATTGTCCATGAAACTTCCACTGAGACTGTCCTGAAGCGTGTGTTTGGCTTTGCAATCTATGCTTAGCCTATGCGCAGTGGGGAGCGGTAAGCCAAACGCTACAGTGGATAGCGCGTACGAGGAGCAAAAAAAAAATGGCTGCAGCGGGGGACAAGCAAGGCAACGGAAAAGTCTCGTTCGTCCCCGGAAACGCCAAATCCGGAGTCTCTCGCGGTGCGACGGCATCGTTCCCGAGGCAGCGGCTCCCAGCCACCACCACGCCCTCGCGCCCGTCCGCGGAAGCCCCGAGCAGGCACCTCCGCCGCGCGCTCCGTTGCCGGCTCGGCGGCGATGGTGTTGCCAACAAGCAGCCGGGCCTTCGAGCTCGGAGAGGAGTGCACGGGCCGCAGCAGCTCCTCGTCGCCGGAGAGGGAGCAGGGGAGGGGCGGATGCCCCAAGGTCGACGAGACGCGAGGGAGCTAGCCGCCCGCCGCTGCCCGCGCTCGCCACGCGCCGCTGCCCGCGATGGCCGCCGCCGCGAAGCCTCCACCTGCACCTGTCGGAGCCGCCTTGGCCGACACTAGCGGGAGCCGCCTTGGCCGCGCGGGGGAGGGGGAGCCGGTGGGGAGGGGATGTGCCGGCGGCGCTCGGAGGGAGAGGAGAGGGCGCGGAGGCGGTCGAAGGGAGAGGAGGGGCGTGGCGGGACTGGCAGGCGGTGCGGGGAGGAGAGCAGGGGCGACAGTGGAGATGGGAGAGAGATGGGTGAGGGAGAGAGAGTTAAAAAGTATATAACACGTGGGTCCGTAGTTGGTATAGAAGATGTGTTTTAAATACGACGAGTGCGGAGAAATTAAGGCTGTACTGTAGAATCTAGATGACTAGAATAGAATATTCATTTTAGAGTATGTGTTTTGAGTACGACGAGTGCCAGACGCTTAGACTTTCTCACTATTATTTTTTAGGCCAAAACGCATCTAAGGTGTGGCGAGCAAATTGCAGCGTGGCCGCAGCTCTTGCGCGGCGACTAGTGGCTCTCGTTCAAATGCGCCTTTAGATATACAAAATCATGGTAAATAAAATAATATTCATGATAGTCTATCAGCATTTATCTGCTGAAATATGTCCCTATATCCGATAGTTAATTGCTTCGTGCGTGCATCTGTGCTCGCGGCAAAAATAGTCGACGCTTCGTCCATGATGGTGTTCAAGATGTGAGCTTGGTTCATACTCATGTTATTATTTGTCAAAACATATCCACCGTACACACACTACACACTGACAAGAATATGGCATGGGTATCTCACAACCAAACCAAACATGCACACACCAAAAGTTAAACTAGACCATCATCAGAACTAAAAATGGGGCTGCTAACTGCTGGATCATGGTCGAAAACAACACATTAAACTGATGGTCAAACAGCATGTTGCATCAGCGAACTCCTACAGGGATAGACATGAACTAAGGCAAGGTCCATCTCCGGGTCCAGTTCACGATGCTAAATCAGGGCGATGCTGCTCTCACCACCGGGTGGCTTGCGGTTTCCACCTACACGTTCGCGGGTTGGTTCCTTCCCATCTGCAAATATGTTGCTTCCAGTGATCTCCTTCAGCTTTGCGGTGCTCAGGTGCTTCTCAGCAGAAGCTGGAGGCACATCTCCCTTGAAAATGTCATTGCCAGAGAGGTCATTGACCTTCTTGCCAGTTATCTTCTTTGCTGTCTTTGGCGCACCGTCAATGTTGGCCTCTCCAAACGAGAAGCTGCTTACCTGTTGAAAGAAAAAATTAGTTGAGTAACACTTTGACCTGAAAAAGGCGAACGGAGTACCAGATATGTTGCAGCTGTAGTACGTTTGCATTTTTAACAGGTGTTGAGGCAGAGCTGCCATTTGACGAGTTCCTTGCCCTGTTAGACCTGGATTCCTGAGTATCAGCAAAGATATTGTGGCCGCTGAGCTCCTTGGATTTTGCATTTGATATCTGCTTCGTCTTACTGTCTGCCTCGCTTTGAAGAGTACCACTAAGTTCACGCTGCTTTGCCACCTCAGCTACCGAAGTTGGCTTTTTGGGAGGATCAGTTCCATCCTCAGCAAACGAGATGTTGCTTACAGTACTGGTTGCCTGAACGCAATATAAAACTTAATTAGTCAACCAGTAAAATCAAGCTTTATGATTCATGTTGCTTGATTTCTCTCAGGTAAGAGCAGTAAATCTAGATCATGCCAGAAAATCAAGCGCACAATTAAGTCACTAAAGTATGGTTCAGACACCAAAATTAGGCAATGTGAATTGCCAAACAACACAAATCTGTTGTATATACAAGAAAATGCTTATTAACAACACTGAACACCAAATTAATTGTACAGAGTGATGGCTGGAATTATTACCCCTGCTTTAGGAATTTTGATTCACGATCATGACTACCGAAGAAGCATGAACAACATAAAAGGCTAGTTAACTTAGATTTTGCGTCAGAACACCTCTCATAGGAAAAAGCTTATAAATCTTAAAGCAACACTATCACTACAAGCAGGAGCAAATTGACCAAATATAAGTTCATACAGTTGCCACAAATACGAAACCGTAAGTTGCTGGCTCTAGTCCATGTGTTAAAAAAAAGATTCAGTTAACAGCTGATTCGATTGACTAGATCTGGTCAAAGACGAATAATCCCCCAGGTGAACCATGCATGCCATACGTTGCTGGCTCCAACCCGATATGTTGGTAAAAAATCAGTTACAACTCATTCGTGCTTGGTGAGGTTTGATCAAGTCAAAGATGAAGAATACATCATGTGTTAACGGTGCATATATTGTGTAAAAGAACGCAGAACTCTTATACTCAACCAGTTGATGCCATATCAATACATGTCCAGTAGATGGCGGACTAAGTTTTGGTTAGTTCACTCTACACTTATTTTTCATATATTTATATAAATTGTAATGCCATATAGTGCACCATGCTTTTGTTGGAAATGGCATGAATGATGATCATGGTGTTCATTGAGTAGATTGAACAGATCTCCAGGAAAGAGATATAGGTTCTGGAATATTTTAATCTGACCATTTGAGTTAGTATCAGCCAGAGTCAACTTACCTACGTCGTCTGTACAAAAATACCTTCATTAACCCTGGTAATTATGGTCTAAAATTTGTAACTATTCTAACAGAGGCGCAGGGAAGAAAAATCCATTACTTTTTGAACCAACCAACTATGCAGCAAGCCAGCGGCACACTAAAATCTCTAGAATGATCCTATAATTAAATTTTGCATTTCAAGTTTGTTTCATGTAAGATCAACAAGCATGGTGGCGATGTGAGGCCCAGTCCCACAGCAGTCATGGTCATTAAAATCCGCGCATTAGAAAAAATTAATGTGTCCTGCAACTCCAATTCTAGTACCACGCACCTAAGGTCCATTGCACATGGGCGAGAAGTTCGTACTGAACCCAACAGATGTGCACCCAATGTGACAGATGTGTTTCATTAATTTCCTCGTGAAATGCCGTATGAAACAAAAGGGTATATCGCCAGCATATAGAGCAAGTACGCTGTACATAGCACACAGTATGACAGGACTGGCAGAATCTAAGCGCTTCCAGCAATCATCAATGTAGCACGAAACCACGCAAAATCAAGCAGGAATGCCGATCCAAACGAAGTCTATGCACGAAGGAATTTTCGCACCTGGCGCGAGGCGGAGCGGGCGGGCTTCGCGGCGGCGGCGGCCTCCCCGGAGTCGCCATTGCCCCCGGCCGCGAATATGCCGCTCCCCGTCATCTCCTTCCACTTGGGCGCGGAGCACGGCTTCCTGCAGAAGCGGCAATCAGAGGTCAGCCTCAGATCAATCGAGGTTAAGGAATCTCTTGATCCGAATCGAAGGACCCCGCGCAGGAGCTCGGCGAGGAGCAAGAGAAGAAGGGGGCCGGGGCAGCTGGGGATGGGGGAGCAATCTGACCTCTTGGTGAGGCTGTCGGCCTCCTCCTCGGTGACCTGGCCCCCGAAGACCACCTTCCTGATCGCCTCCGACGGCTGCGCGGAAAGGAGCGAGGCGAGCTCAAGGGTCAATCATCAGAGCGGGAGAGAGATGCAGCCACGCGTGGAGCCAGGGAGGAGGAGGAGGGAAGCGAAGAAGGGGCGCGTTACTGTAGTGTTACCTGGCCGGGGCGGCGCGGCGGCGACGGCGTGCCGGGGGCGGGGCCCTGGGGCTGCGGCCACGCGAGCAGGTCGGCCGTGGAGGTGTGGGAGCTCCTCACCGGCGCCGCCCTGTCCATCTCCTCCCGCTCGCACTGCTTCTCTCTCTCTCTCTCGGAGTTTCTCTCTCTAAAAAGGGACGGGGGAGGCGTGAGACTCGTGAGGTGGAGTGGAGCTGGAGCAGCGGCAGCAAAGGATGGCAGGAAGGTGCGGGGTCCCTGTTCTTCGGTTCCTTGACTCCTTGAGCTCGGCGACGACGGCTGGGCCGCTGGCGGCACTGCGCGGGCCACATCGGCACGGCACCAGCGGAGTTTCCGGGAGCCCATAAAGCAGGGGCCCAACGCTATTCGTGCGGCGTTTCAGGCCTGTTTCGTTACTGTTGCTCCGTGACGATACTATGTTCGGCCCGGCCCTGGTCCTAGACCAGGTCTACTAATTCAGTATTTCTGTTTTCTTTCATCAAGACAAAAAAAAATCATTAGTGCTACTGCTCGCCCATAGTTTGTTTATATTTGTTTATTCTGTCAGGATAAACTTTAGCTGAAAATTAGTCATTGTTTGTTTATATTTGTGAAATTTACCCCTTGGAAGCCCCCAAGAGGCCACATACTACAAATATCGACTCTTGTTTCTACTAGGTCCTACGTACCTAGCTAGGGCACGTGTGTCGTCTTTGTCTGATGATTCGGACGACTCATCAGCCAAACCAAGGTAAACTGCTACAGTAAGGCTACATATACAAGAATCGACCTATCAATAGATCCACAGGATATGCGAGAGAGATGGCTCTGAAAGAATTTTCTGGATTGGATGCCTTAGTGCGCGCTTATTAATTAGTTCATTCATATCAAGAGTAGCATCATCCCGTCGTCGTCCGGGCTAGTTTTATTTTAGACTCTGCGTAAGGCATATGCACTCAACCAATTTAAAAGATAAGTCATTTTTCCAAATTTAAACACAAGGATTTAAACACCGGTAAGTAGCTAGAGTCATAATGCACCTGCAAACTATACAAGTGCAATTCAAATCAATATCCACTGAACAAGCTCAAGTCTTAAAAATCTAAGAAAAAGGCTAAGAATGAAAGAAATGACGCATGCATAATATATGTCATGCCGTCATGCATGTTGATGTTGTTCGAGAAGCCAACGAGTGAGCCGGCCGACCATATATATGTTGCTTGCATACCCTTTTGGAGTGGTGTGGGCCCCCAAGAGCAATAGCTAAATGGAACAAAGAGCTTGGCGGCCCGGCATGTCGGGGCATGTCGGGGCTTGAACAAGTAGTGTAGCCAGTACGTAGCGCCACATGTGTCACCAACCATGTGCCCGGGGTGGCGGACAGAGTCTCCCCTGCAACTGCAGCGTCGAAGCTTTGGACCCCGCGGGCGGCCCGATCTTGCCGGTCTTCGATGGATTCTAGGCCTCTTAGGTGTGCGTCCTTGTGTTACCCCGTGTTGTCCCGGGGATGTCTCCTAGGAGGTCCCGTTGTGGATCTGATAGTTCTGGGTTTGATCAGCGGACTTGTGCTGTATTGTAAACTGGTAATCCCAGTATCTTTCCATTGCTTTATATATAAAGCTGGCTACGGCCTTTCCTGGAATGTCGGGGCTTGAGCTAGCTAGCTATAGTAGTGTAGCCAGTACGTAGCGCCACATGAGTCACCAACCATGTGCCCGGGGTGGCGGACAAGCGAATATAGAACGTGCACCAGGGCCCACCTGTCAACCACTGCCGGGCACTCTGTTTTTGAACTTATCTCTGTCTTGACCACACCATAGCCCGTAGATATGGAGGGCGGGACATGATGCCATGGAAATGGAACTCAGCCATTGCCTTCCGAGCTTTTGCTAGTTCTTGTGTAGAATATATATATATATATATGGCTTTATTTAGTTTCCAACTTTACTCCCAAATTTTATTACGTAAAAAGAACATTTTCATTACGTAAAGTGGAGATGGGAATGATGGCGCAAATATAGCTAGGTGCTGCCATGGCGGGGCGCGCATGGGGCATCATCATTTCCATGGATCCATCGATCTAAAGAGATGCTGCTGCTGGCCGGATATATAGCTGTGGTGTGTTTTAGCTAGTGCATGCTTGCTGGCTAGCTGTGTGCGGTGCATGTAGTGGGCGATTCAGGAGTAGGCCATCATCACACACGGTCTCGGTCGTCAGTCATCGCACATGCATGCAAGTCTAGAGAGAGAGAGAGAGAGAGTTTTTCTTTGGTTGGTGTAACACCACACCGGGCGCTTTGTGGATGGAAAAGGCTCGGGCCTTTCTAAAGGGTTTTTAGGTGCGCTGCTTTCCGATCTTGTTGTCCTGCCTGACAACTCTCCATCGACCAAGCTATCTGTCGGATCGTCATCATCATCCTTACCAACGTGTAAACCATGGCCGCCGCGCTCTACCAAAGCTATGAATATGCCTACATGGATAATAAGCTGCACTGGCCCCACAACTCCCTCTCTCTCTCTCTCTGTGTGTGTGTCTCTACTACACATTACTATTAGCTAGGGTTTGTGCTGTCAATTCCTAGCTACCATTAAACTGCTCCATGATTAATTAATACGTAAGTAGAAGATCTTCGTCATCTATCGGGCCACTATTACACCGTCAAAGTTGGAGCTTGGCTTGCGTCGACCTAGGAATCATCAAATTAAATGTGGTTTCGTGCACCATAAAAACGATGGATATATCTCGATTTCTGCCGAGATACTCTGTATGTTTTCAATGGGCGTTCTCTCCTTGTGATGCAGTTTATTTTAATTTGTGCTGCTTCAGGGTTCGGTGTGAAATGAAATTAATAACTAATTAGCTCGAACAATAACACCGTACCGTTCCCTTAACGCAGTTATGATTTAGCAGGCCGTGAGTGTCATTTGGCTCAGCAATAGCAGTTTCAATTCTTGGGTGCTCTTACATTTCCCTAGCTTGTGACGGAGTAGAGATCAGTTTTCAGTTGGTAGGGTAGGGAAGACCATATCTCACAACTGGTGCGCATGCATTGCAGAGAGTACCTATTTTTTGCGTATATATAAGATGAATATGATGATGTAATCATGGCCGGGTATCTGGTCTCTAGCAGATGACGCCTTCTCTCTAGACATACCACGCTATTCCATGATCAGGAATCATGCGATTATGTAATTCTTCAGGTTAAAGCTGGCTAGCAAAGAACTAGAAAAGCTAAGCAAAGAATAAAACGACTAAAGGAGTAGTATATATTTGTTATAAGCGTGCGACTCCAATGTAAAGAACCCACATTGACACTAATAAGGCCTCATTTGGAAACACATCAGTCATGCTCAATCTATATATATGTATTGGAATGGATTGAGATGGAAATTATTTTATTCTCTACTTCAATCCACGTGTATTAGGAGGGATTAGTTGAATGGATTTACACAAGCAAGCCCTAAGTCTTCCTTTTATTGAGTGTATATATGTACCCACCAATTTAACCCAAAAGTCGATATATATATATAAGCTAGTGGGAAATGTTGGTAATTAACATATACTTCAACACTCATTCTCATGTACAGGCTCAGCTCGCAAGCCTGAACCATAGAAATATGAGTCATCTAAAATTATTTTATTCAATTATACATATCATCAAGATTCAAACTTGAGGCATCTATATCATATATTGAGTTGCATGCACCAGCCGAAATTCAACCCACAACAATTCACTTATACCACCCCAAACATGGTAAGTGAAAATATGAGTCGATTACGACATTTATTTTGGTTAATTGCACCTATCAAGATTCTAACTGAAGACACCTCGTCCTCGTGAATTGCATATATACCAATCAGTTTAACCAAGAGGTTTAAATTGATAGGAAAGATGAGCAATTAACTACTTCAACCCCTGTAAGCTCATAAACCCGAAATTCCCCAGCCATAATGCCCTTTGTTTCTTTCTAAAATTTCGGTGTCTTATACATCTAGCAAGCCTCCAACTATGTCACCAAAGAAAAAAAAAGACATAATCATATATGCATGGATCAGTTATGCTAGAAAAGACAGTATAAAAGGGCAGGTGCATGCTGCAGGGAAAACTAAAAAACTAGTCTGTCAAAAGAAAGAAAATATGATGAAGTCGGTCACACCTCTATAACAGAGATACTCTTTTTTTCTAGAACTTTAAATAATGCTTAAATACAATGTAACGGCTGAAACTACAAACCATCGAAGTAACTACTAAGTAATTAACTTATTACTATTATATACAATCCTCTCGTCTACTCCATCGTTTCTGAATATACATGTTAAATTATATTTAACTTTGGGAGCATGGACTAACTAATATTTAGATGGTGACCTTCCCTGTTTCACATGCACGTACTACTATCCAGAAATACCACACAAGTACATATGCATACAATTGAATTGACAATGCACCTATGATGTATTACTTCTCTATATGTGAAAGTGAAGGCTCCAATTGCTCTGAAGATGACAACACGGTGCTCATCATTTCAGAGTACAAATATCATCTCACCATTTGGCTCGTTGCAGCACGCTCGTGGAAGTGATACACTGTATATGATCCCAAGCAGCTTTAACATATAATTAACTAGTATGGCTAGGGAACGGTCAAGACTCGTCTCAACCTTACTTTTTGTTGCATAAATTAATGTTTTTTTCTAGTATGTAGCACTATGCGATCAGAAAGAAAAGACTGATCATATCGACACAAGTACACTACTACGTACACTATACTATTTATATATATATATATCTGTATGTGTACACCAACCCGTAAATAGACTCAACGTATGCACACGTGACGACACAGGTACGTACGAGTATAGTAACTTAATGTCCTAATAGGAACACAGCACACTATACACCAGTACGTATTTCATGACGATCTTTCAAGTACATATGAGATGATCAATGGCCGCCTAGTATTACTTTTGCATTTGAAAGTCAGTAATGGGATTACATATAATCTTTAAAATGTTTCATTGGTATAGACAATGTCATTGTTAAAAAAGAAAAAAAGACAACAACAAAGGATGCTAATTGACTAGAAAACACAGTAACGTGGTTCAATTGTTTCATTTCCCTTAAATATATGGGACTTTGAGGTAAATGTGCAATGCAACTTTAGTTTGGTTAAGTAGTTAAGCTGGTGCACAGCTGTGTGGAGAGCTCTTTTTTCCCCACAGAAATTCAGTAATTCATGTGAAATAATAATGCTACTTTATCTGAAAAGATAAATATATGCTAAGCAGTTACGTATAAGTCCAAGAAAAATGGCGCATGCTAACTACTTGACTGCATGCAAACAATACTGTGAAACCATCATATACTATCCATACTTAGCTTGAAGCTTGATCGATCTATAGTATCGATGAAAGGGAAAACGGAAAATCTATATATATATATATAATTTTTCCCAATCAATTTGACAATGCTCCTTCGTTTTTTTAATTTATCTATTCTGCATATATACTGGTCGACCATGTGCGCGCCAACTGGAAATTACGGCCGACCAATATTGTGTAAAAAACTAAGACTACACGTTCACTTGTTGATATGTACGTGCAAGTATGTATATATGACAGGTTCAAGATACATATATATAGTATAACATTTACATGAAAAAACGTTTCAACAAAAAGTAATCAGGATCAAGCATATGGACGATGCATATATCGATCTGCAAGCAGCCAAAGAAGAAATAACCTAAAACCTAGTAATTGTTACCAAGCTATAGCTTCTCTGTTGCACCCACAGTTAATTTAGAGATGAGCTTGCGCGTATCCAAAAATCCAATTCCAAGATTCAATCAGCAAGGAGACATAAAAAAGCAGCCATATCTTTTACCGTACGGCATTTACATCCAGAACCGAAAGGAAAAGAAAAGTTAAAAAGGAGTCGGATCATTTCATCTCATCTCGACAATGACACACTTGCTAATAGCGATGGAAGCCGAACTAACCGGCTTTCACCCCCATTACAAGTTTCATCACGGCAATTACGCTTATTTTCCTTCCATTTTGCACCAACAAAAACTTCAACATCATCAGAAAGCCAAAATTCAAAAAGGCCCAGATTTATGTATGTACATACGCATCATCATACCAAAACCAAGAAATCATCAAGACTCACAATTATGCAGCTTGCCCAATGCAAAACAGTAGTAGCTAGTGGCCAAGTAGTAGAAGCTAGCCAAGCAGAATTGATTAGCTTTGCTTCTCCCCTCCATTTTCTCCGATCCACACGGGAACTCTCTCCATGATCACACAGATTTATGAGAGAGTGAGAGAGATCGTTCTTACGTACTCTAGTGCCGGCCGTACTTGTCTCCGGCGGCGAAGGAGGAGAAGAAGCCATGGCTGCCGCCGCCGCTGCCCCCCCTCTCGCCTTCCGCCGCCGCCGGCGGTGGATCGAAATCATCGAACGGGTTGAACCCTCCCATGCCGATGCCGTGGTAGTGATCAGCGGCGCCTGATCCGCCGGACGTTGCCGCCGCCGCGCCGCCGCCTGGCATCGCGTTGTTCTTGGCGAACAGCGCGAGCGCGTCCACGAGGGAGCTGGTGCTGGTGGTAATGTTGTTGCTGCCGCCGGCGTTAATGGCGGCGCTCGCTAGCGTGGTGGTGCAGGTGCTGGGAGGCAGCAGCATGCTGGGGTACTTGAGAGGCGAGGGGCGCATGAGGAACGACGGCGGCGGGCCGCCGAGGCCGCCGAGGAGGCGCGGGCGGACGGAGGGCGGCGGCGCGGGGGCGAAGGGCGGCGCCGGGAAGCCGGTGAACTCCTGCACCATGGCGCGGAAGTTGGAGGTGTCGGTGGTGAGCACCGTGGTGGGCGGGCGGCGGGAGGCCCTGGGGCGCTTCTTGGCCGGCTTCGCGGGCGCCGGCGCGGCGGGAGGGAGCGGCGGCGCCGGCGGTGGAGGGGAAGGGGACGACAAGGCCGCCGTGGAGGAAGGGGGGAGGAGGCCGTGGAAGGAGGAGTCGAGGTATAGGCTGGCGGGGGAGGAGGACGAGGACGGGAGGAAGAGGCTTTGGTGGTGGTGGGAGGAGAACTCTTGGTCGGCGGCGCCGTCGAGCGCCGCGGTGGTGGGGAGGGAGGGGGAGGAGGGGAGGCTGTCGCTGGTGGTGGACGCCATGGCTAGCTAGCTGTGGATCGGTGGAGGTGAGGGGACGAAGGGGAGGAAGAAGGAAGAAGAGTCGAAGAGAAAGCGTGGAATAGTGGAAGCTCCTGATAAAGGGACAGATAGGGTTTGGTGTGGGGAAGCTCTGGAGAGGGATACGGAGATCTTGATGCAGATGGATTGGTGATCGATCAACAGAAGAGTAGCTAGGCAAGGCAAGGCATCAGATCAGCGTTAACTTTTTGATCATTTCGTTTTAATTTTGCATGCATGGGTGTAGTAAAATGGGTGTGTTGCTGGACTTTAATTAATGGATCATAGATGCTAGGGCTGGTTCGCTGTGACTCGTTTTCGGTCAAAATTTGCCTAGGGAGGAGGTTTTATTCATCATGAAAATTGTGGTGTGCCATACTTTGTGTAAAGAATATTCGCAAAGTACGTGGACATCATTCAAACAGACCCTATTTGAGTTTTTTGGTGGTATAGTTCTTTTGAATTTCAGAGGGATATATGAGAATCGAAGATAAACGATGGTGGACAATTCTTATGCAGGATGTGTATGTGAAGGCGGCGTTGACCATCTAGAACTATATTTTGCTTACCAAGATATGTAATTGTAGATAATTCAGACCGGCCACATCCTCATCTTTTCTAACGAAACACAATTTAACTTTTTCATAAGCACCCCTAGCTAGTAGTAATGCTTTGTTCTGTGTAGCCATGCATGAAGGCGTCTGTTGCTTGTGCACCAGTGCATCTAAAGATATGATCGATCATAAAGGCAAGGCATATGTCCGGGCAAATTAAGCTTGGTTACAATGATATGATGGTGTACGTCAAGTGCGAACAATTATCTACAGCTAACCGGGTATGATGCATCTGTGATCCCTAGGCGCAGTATATAGGTTGCCTCAGTTAATTCACTTGCTATAGCTGCACAGCATCAGTGACAGTGACCGCCGTATGCGTACGACGACGAGCACCTAGCAGCCAGCCACCTGTGCAAAGTTAACAGGTGACCTTTCTACACGGTTCTCTTCAAAGAGATCGGTTTTTTCCAGATTTTTTCTTAGATTTTCTGTACTCGTGTGTAGTCAACAAATACGCCGGCCCTTAATTTGTACGTGTGGTTTGTGTGCCTCAAATACTCGTATCAAATTGGGACCTGATACGGTTCAAAATTGATGACGTGCTGTACTCCCAAAATATTGATACCGCCATTTATAAAGTAGGTGGTAATATTTCAGATGGCGGAAACATCATAAATACCGGCATAGCATTTTTCAAAATTAAACGCCCGCCCTTGATATATTGGTTTCTGGTAGGACATTAGACTCCTGCGTGGCTGTAAATTAATCAAACCTGTCAATAATTCATTTTAATTTTTTTAAGAATAAATAAATCAACTAATAGACGTGTTTTGTTTGGAAGTCCATCCAAGAAATTTATGATATATTGGGTAACCTTATAAATTGAAGCAAGTACTAGTTGGACTTCTTAAAAAAAGGAGGAGAGAGACCTAGCAGAAAACCTTTCATATATAAAAATCAAACTATAACTGAAATGAAAAACATACTAAGACTCTTTAATAATTAATGACAGTGACAATAAAAATAGATTTACTCCTCCGCTTGACATAAAAAGAGCTAATAAAAAGGTCCATACGCACCATTGTGTTCCAGATATTTACTGTTGATATGATGATATAAGGCGTGAAAACGTAGTAATTAAGAAAGGGTAAAGTAAAGTAGTTTATCAAGAGATAAGCCGATCGATATGACTGCGATAGTTCATACTAGAATTGATGGGTCGGCATGATCAGCTTCCCTTAATCTGGGAAAGAAAATTGAGTGCTGGGGATGTGATATATCCCATTAGTGGCAAACACGCCTCTGTTCAGGCGCGTGCAATGCAAACATAGTATAGTAGTACATACACAACACATGTAAAGGCATGTAATAAACCGTTGGTTTTGCTTTGCCAGCCGTCTCATGAGGCAGATAACACACAGCTAGGGCTGGACAAAAAACTCGCGGCTCGTTAACTCGCTCGACTCGGCTCGACTTGTTGGAAAATTATATCAAGCTGAGCCAATGTTTTAGCTCGGTAGTATAACAAGCCAGCTCGAGCTAGCTCGCGAGCCGCTCGTGAGCCAAAACGAGTCACAACAGTCCAGGGTCCTAGACCATCTAGCAATTACAAAATTTAAGAATACCTAAAGTATAAACAACTAACTCAAACCCTAACCATACAGCACAACACCAATGTCCATCCATTACCCTACATCTTCACTCTTCGTTCTCTACTTACATCTCTTCATGATATTCTCCTGCTCACCAATGAAGTCAACAGTGTACGTGATGATGTAGTTATGTAGGAGTTTTTCATTTATTCTCTCCATTACTCCCTTTTCTTTGCTTCTATTACTCCTATGAGCAAGATTTGGATCTGATAGGATAAAATTGATAGTTTATGATCCGTAATTTTGAAGGGGTTGCGGAAAACTAATTACCCTTAATATTATTCCTGATTTATAAATCTCGGATTTTTTAATTTTAATTTTACCTTACACTCATTTTTTTATCGAGGGCTCATGAGCTAAACGAGCCGGCTCGAGCTGACAAACGAGCCGAGCCAAGCTGAACCTTTAGCTCGTTAAGATAACGAGCCGAGCCAAGCTAGCTCGTTATCTTAACAAGCCAGCTCGAGCTAAACCGAGCCAAGCTAAGCCGGCTCGATATCCACCCCTGCACACAGCCAACGGCGTGCACCAGAAATTCGATCTAGCGCTCGAGCTACAATTAAAGCTTAATTAGCTTGTCGATCACTCTCTTATTGGAAATGCATGCGCACGTGTCCACCATATATTGGAAGGTTGTGTAGGTTGGATTCCGTTGGCCCAAACAAGTAGCGATTTGATTAATCATGCATATATCAGTGCTAATTTAGATGCACACGCACGGGTGGATAAGCCCTGATGAGAGCTCATTCTCACCTAGCTAGCTGCTGCTAGCTCCTTTGGGCCTCGAAATCTGGAAGGTGTGAGTTGGTTCAACCACGTATGTACTCCCACAAGCATTGGTTGAATTGCACCAACGAACGCATGCATAGCATGGGCAGTATCATATCTCATTGGAATTAGAGTAACTAGTAGCATGCATATGGTCATAAATGTATACACGTCAATGATTAGAGCAGGTACAATAATAATCTTATATATAGTCAAGCTAGTCAGCGTTTTTTTATGTGGAGGTGATAAAAATAGGAGAGAGAAAAGAGTTTGGCTCTCATACATGCAAGTAACGAGGTGAGCACGTGCTCCTACGTAGAGGTGGACCTACGTGAGAGGGGATATAAGAGTGAGTAGAAAAAATGGTAATAAATAATAAAAAATTGTAATATGTAGACCAATAATATACTGATGTTGTATAACTTGGCTCTTATATCTTAACTAATAGTTAAATATCTGTCTCAATTATTAATCTTGCTCCGTATGTACCCTTCCACATGTCCCATGTGGTACATGATATGCGTGCATCGCTGGCCGCCGGTCCCTTTCTTCAAGAAAGATTTGGGGGGTTTTACTAGATCTGCAAAAGTTGGTACATACTCCGGGTAGATTTTTTGTTATTTTCTTATACCACGGCACGCCCAATGCCAACCCAAACGATCTCGACGTGTGCGTGTGCGCAGGCGCAGCAGCTAGCGACTAGTCCTGGCAGGAAATGATGGCTGGTGTGTGTGCGCGTCGTCCTTGCACGTCGCAGCAGCCAGCGCGCAGGGAGATGGATCGGATGGTCCGCTGGTCGGAGCGAGCGGTTCGCGCTGGACAGCAGGCGTCGCGTCGTCTCATCTCCGCTGCTCTCGTTCCATATATATAGATATAGAAAAATTCTTTTCTACATTAAAAATATAAATTATAAATATTTTTTAAAATAAATTCAAACTCAACGATTATCAATGTAGAAAATAATATATATATATCAGATAGAGAGCAGCGGAGACGAGACTGACACGACGCCAGCTGCCCAGCCCGATCCGCTCCCTCCGACCAGCGGGCCATCCGATTTTTTCACATATTTAATTCAAAACGATCTAAAAATTATTTATAATTTATATTATCAATGTTTAACTAAAATTTTGTCAAACGAATGTATACGAAGGGAGTATATCGTATATGCATGGCTAATCATGATGGGGCTATCAGTAGCAGCGATGATATTGTACATACTGTGCCAAGTTGCATATATGCATGCATGGACGCATGTGCGTAGCCCTGCCAGGGCTGTAGCTGTAGAGTGGAGTGTGAGTGAGGTCGTGCGCGAGAACGTACTATTCGATCTCGTCCCGTTCCCGGATCGGATGTGCTGCGCCTGCGCGCGCGTACGGCGGGCCCGCCAGCGATAATGCCTTCCATCTGTCTCCACTCTCCAGCCTCGACAGTCGACAATAGCTAGCCAGTACCATATAGGATGCCCCTCAGTTTGTCACTGGCATGGCCCGGCTGGGTAGTATCTATTTTTCATATTATTCTCTCCGTTTTAAATTATACGTTGTTTGTTTGATTTTTTACCATAAATTTGACTTTTCGTCTCGTTTTATTTAAAATTTTATGTAAATTATCATATTTTCTGTGGTGACTTATTTTATTAATAAAAAATCTTTAAAAATGACTATATTTACATATATTTTTTGAATAAAACGAGCGGTCAAATTTGTGGTAAAAAAAGTCAAACAATTTATAATTGTGAAAACTTGTAGAGACTAGCTGTATGCCGTATGCGTATCATCTTAATTAGGGGTTGGGTACGTACTTTATACCTATAATACGTAATAAAACGAAAGGTACAGGTCAGGCCATTAGTAGCATACAGGATTAACTTTCAAATAATCGCGCAGCAATTTTGGTTTGTGGTTGTGTGGTCGCCGTGGTCGAGCTATTTACGCATCCATTGACCAAGACAAGATCGAGCTTGAAAACTTCCAATGGACACAAACGCCCATATGACAACAACTGGTACGGAACACCTTGGCTGTGGAATAGATGGAACAAGCTAGGGCAACCGAATGGACCAGCTGTATGGTTACACAATTAGTTCACAGAAATTACAATTGGTTCGACATTATTCACTTTGCCGCTAGAGGATCTTTCTAAACAACCGTGTTGCAAAAGATTTCACTTGCACCACCGATCAGAGTATTCAGTATTTTCAATTGCCAAGTAGTACCTTTCTTATGATCCTTTCTTAACAGGCAGACAATACACCAGCAGCTAGTTAGTTGATTTGTTTCGCGACATTAACATATGGGACCAACAAACACATCAGGGACACTAGTGATGCTTTTTCTTTTTTTGGTGAAATATGTGTTCATTTTGTTTATACACTCACTGATACAAGATGGGAAAGTGTAAGGACCGACAAAGAACATGAAATGCAAAAAAAAAAAACTACAAAAAGGTGAAATATATGTTTGCTCTGTTTAAACTGATAAAATGGAAAAGTATAGGAATACGAAAAACACTAAAAAAATACTATCGGGAAACAGTGAATAAATGATCCTTTGGACAGCACGGGGGGGACCATAAGAATCTGAGGACAGATGAATCGACACAAATAGAACTTCCCATGAGCTGCTTGATCAATAAAACAAGCCACTCTATAGGGATTCTATATGAATTGAATCCTATATATATAATATACGGGATGTGTAGCCCTTTGAAACCAATGGTTAAGCCTCTGGCGCAACCACCTATGACATTACTATGGATTATAGAATGCCTGATATATTAGGAACTTTGGAAGAAATCTATCACGATATATTATTCACGAGGTCCAAGTTCACTGTGAACTTGCTTTTACTGTCGTCGTCTCTCAGATTTCCATGTCCTCTTTCCTGTTTTCCATTCGTAGAGTCAATTTTTAGCCGTCATGTGTTTTGCACTTACATCAGTCTCTAGATCTTTCGTGTTCCCCTTTCCTGCGCCTCACGCCGTTCTTTCAGTCTTGCGAGATTCTGCAATTCCTCTACTTTTCTTTCTTACTACTACACATTCCAACGAGGCCGCCTGTGGGGAATTGAAGAACTAGATATACAAGACGTTGATGGGAGGAGCTATATATTGTTGTGGAGTGACTTGGCCGGCGCATGAGGCGAAGACAGAGAAATGCTCGGCATTACACGAGGGCCAAGGCAGTAGAGGGGTCCAAACGGTGCCAGTATGGCAATATATAATACCATGATGTTGGTTGCAGAAATTGAAATTCCGAAAGCCACAACAATAATTTCGTTGACGCTAGAACCACCACACAAGCGCTCAGATCATATCAGTCCTCTGTGTGAGGCAAGGAATTTTCCTGGTAAAAATGGTGATTTGCCCGCCATACGAAGTCGGGCATGCATGCAGCTAGCTAGCCGACGTGATCAGCTTTCCCGCGCGTGTCGAGTACCAACCATACCGAGCCATTGGAGCAGCCTGGTACGTGCACCTCAGGTGGCTTGGAGAGAGGTGGTCAATGGGGCACTTAATCGAGCCGTACAGGCTTACAGCCTGGGCGAGTCTGACAGGTGACAAGATGACTCCACCCGTGTTCTCCCAGCCACACAATCTCCAGCCAACGGAACCGACTAAACGTTGACAACTGGGGGAGAGCTCAACACGCCTGACGTCAAACCTAGCGACTGGAAGCAGGTTTTTCACCCTGATTGCGAAAGACCGGTTTGACTTTGATCCCTGTTTTATCTTGCGCGACGCAAACAAATCCGATGCTGCCTGGTTGCCCGCTGATCAGGACAGTGAAATGGGCGTTGTGCATTGGCTACATAGTAAGTATGTTGGCCTTGGCCTTGGCCAAGCTAAGTGGCGGACACTACGACAAGCAGGGTACTACTTGCACAACGCGCCTATACCTGGAATCCTAGCTGCTCCGATCGAGACTAGCGGACAATCATCAGCTCAGTTCAAAGATTGGGGAAAATTTTAAAAGATTCGACGAACTTTAGGGGGGCGTTGGCTCGACTGCTTGAGTTCGCTTTTCTCCTCTCTGAAACCAGCGAATTGTTGAGGAACAGATTACTCCACCTCTTCCAGGAAATCCTTGATCTCTGCGGGGCTCAGGACCCTGTGATTTGCATGGTGAATATTTTGTGTCAGCAGACCATTTGATTGCAGCAACAAAGCATATATTCTCGGTAAACATCTTTACTGAGCAACTGAGAGTAGGCCTAACGAATTCAATTCAGACACAAAAGAAAGGATACATGATGGATTTTTTTTGCCACCGAATAAATATTGGGTCTATTAGAAAAAAATGAAGTAAAAAATCACAAGTATATATGATCAAAAACACAAAGCAGATCCAAAATATATCCGAAAAAAGCAGATCCAAAAATGTAATCTTCAACATAAACAAAAGGAGAATGGGACCAAGTCGGTAGATGTCATACCTGAATTCACGGTCAGATCTAATGATCCCAATCTCAATATTGTTGGAAGAGATCTGCCCTTCATATCTGCAAGCCAGAGTTCTGTCAATGATGATGTTCACGAAGTTGCTAGTAACAGAGGCTATAACAATATAGAAATCGGATAGATACCCTTCTTTCAGAGTCAAAATCGCAGTATGGATGGCATCATCAAGCTCCATATCTTCTGTGTACCTTCAATGAAAATAAAGGTCACATGAGAGTACTCACACAACTAAGGAAAGAGATCAACCTTTATTAGTTGTCACTTATAAGCAGATAAAATATGTGGTGATTCAGGATCTGCTCCTGTATTCATGGACTGAAAATAATTTTACAACTGACAGCAGTGTCTAGCTACTACAGTATTATATGTCAGCATATTATTTCAAGTAAATATAAATGGAACCAGTCAACCAGTTTTTCATGTGTTAAAGTTTCCAAAGACAGACTCTGTGCAATGACATGCGTGGTTGATCTTCTACATACCTCTTCTCAAGAAATGTCTTTGCATTGGACACATTTTTCCCCATAGCTGATGCTTTCCAGGAGAAGTATGATCCAGATGGGTCTACCTACAAAAAAAAAGTTGATTATGTCAACATTACAGAATACCAGAATTTTATTAACAAGCAGTGGATGAAACAGTTCAACTTAGAAAGTTTCTATTTACAACTATTTTAAGTCAACAGTCAGCACAAATAAGCATTATAAAATCTCAGCCATTGATTTCGCAAAAATAAAAATAAATCAGTCATTGAAAAAGGAGATAAAGATAATATCATTTGTTGGGAAATATACAATGACCAGAGACAAAAGGCATATGTTTTGTATCTATGTCCATACCTGGTATAACTGTGGGCCATTGTCATCATAACCAGCAATCAACAAAGATACACCAAATGGTCTTACACCACTGCAACAAACAAAGCTAAATCAAAATATATCCAAGAACAGAACAAGAACTATAGATAACATAAAGACCAACTTTTGGTTCGAGCATGGATAAAAAAATTGGATTACTAAAATTTACTGGTATAACCTGCAACTGCCCTGTTAGCGTTATTATTTTCAGTCTATTCTGGTTAACAATCTTCATTTTGTTCTTTGTAGATGGGTTTCCTCACAATATTGTGTTCGATTGATCTTTCATAAGCATGAGCATTAAGTCAATGCTGGTACTGTTTTAACCAGTCCAGGTTGCCAGGTTGCTCGATGATTATCATAAGCATAAGCATGAACTTGTTCGATGATTATCATACCATTGTAAACCTCCATGTTGTATAGTGATGTAGAGTTACTTTATGCTATGCATCCACAATATCCAGAAATCTTAGTAAATAAATAAATCAAACATAGCTTGTTCATAGTTTAACAATCTCGACAAAAAGCAATAAAAATGAACACGTGTATCAACTTAACTAACATACCCAGACTGTGTGAACTCCTGCATAACAGCAGCGGTTTCTCTGACAAGCTGCATAACAGGTATAGTTTCCTGCGATGGTTTGGAAAATTAACAATTAGAAAGCACATTTTTATTTTCACTTCAAAATAACAGGAAACCTATGGGTTTGCATACAATCACAAACGTACATGGTAATATTGTTAATCAAAAATCATTTGCAGAAAAGATAAGGTAATTTGATGACACATTCGAAGTGAGAACTTTGTTTACACATCAATGATGCAGCAATAGGGCAACTCTACTTGCAGTCTTCTACATGACACTGATCCACACACACATTGTGTCAACCTTGGTGTTGTTTGATGGGTAATTTTCCCATATTAGTGGGCCTCACCAACTAGATTAATAGAAACAATGATCTTTAACTTTTAAAAACTTGATGCGCCATATGAGCCTTTTATATTTACATTTAGCCTCATTTGTCATTTGACCTCCTACAGATTCAATGGTGTTTACTTGCCACATGATTTTGGACAGAAAAAAAAGACATGATGCACATCACTTAGATATAGTGGAAGCTGGTTTTTAACCAAATGACCAAGTAGATATACTGCATGTCACTTACATAAGAGCACTTCTGCGTCAACATATTTAAATGGAATGATAATGTAAACCAAATGAACTGTCACAAATACCTTATACAATCGATAATACTGCTGTGCTTGCTTCCGGCTTTTCCTTACTAGAACACGGAAATCCGGACCCATCCCACTGAAAAATAATACAAGGTAAGCTCATGGAAATGCAACAAAAATCGGTGAGAGTTCATGATCATGGTTCTTGTTAATGATCAGCAATGTACATATCATTGGGTTAAACTATTAAGACTTAATTGATGGTGGGAAGCTGAAAGAATAGGCATTAAAGAGAAATAAAATATAGCTTAACTTGGTCTAACTTGAACAGAAATAAAGTATGAGTTGACTTGGTTTAACTTGAAGATAACAAAATATATGTATATGGGACAGATACTTCCAACATATAATTCTCTTCTTGTAATCATAGTGCCTTTCTAGTTTCTTACACCATCTAATTAGTGAGACAAGTGCAAAGCAGATGTGACAGATAAGAAGCTTAACACTAAAACCCTAGATCAGCCATGTCGACATATATGATTTGTGATCTCATACCTTATCAAGTTCAGAAATGTGAGGTAAATGTATATAGAAAGACTTTCAGCATCCATAACAGTAGACAGCAAAGCAACCAAAAGGTCCAAGTAGCACAGGAAAGTACCTGTAAACAACTCCAATATTTGGAGTCAGTGCTTGAATCTTTTGCACCTACAGGTTTGGATTTGGCATTTTATCGGTGCTTGTACCAGAAGAACAAATGATGCTATTTGACTAGGAGAGGACACCAAGGATAACAATGGCATTACACTTACAGATGTTTCATCCACTAAAATAGACGGCAATTTCTTCTCAGTGGCGATAACGACTCCATTAGCAGCTGTAAAATGGCATGTATCAGGAATTCAGAATAAATAATCAAGAGAATAAGGTAGTGAAATGGTTACAGCCTGCAGAGTTATTTAATATCTGAAAGCGCACATGCTATAAAATAAATTTTTAATAACATAATACCTAAATGTATCAGTAGCATTAAGTCAGAAATGTAGGTCAATTGTTGTTTCATTCAAAAAATTTGAGTTAGGACACATACTGAGGATCAGAGTGAAAGATCCATATATTAAACTTACTTCCAGAACAGAGCTACTGAGTAGCAGCAATTAAAAGAGACCGTCAGTGTGATGCATATAAAAAGAAAGGGCGTACCCAGTGCCGTAGGCTTCCCGCACCGTGCGGGGTCTGGGGAAGGGTTGTAATAGCGCCCAAACCTTACCCGCACAAATGTGCAGAGGCTGGGGCTTGAACCCGGGACCTTCCGGTTACAGACGGTAGGCTCTACCGCTGCACCAAGCCCGCCCTTCTAAATTACCTACCTATGTAATATAAAAAAACTTAGAATAAATTTATATTAATTACTCACATCCGCCATTGTTAAACATAACATAAATAACCTCTAATATATAAAATTACCCATGTACACCAGTAAATGATTCTAATTGTCTATTTCTACCATTGTTAATGCAAAAAAGGCACATAATATGCATGATGTATGTCACCATGTAGGCTATATATACATGTATGACGAAGCTACATGAATACCGATTTCTATGTTTCACACATAGCTCAAACTAGCGGTTCAATTAAATATATATTTGTGTGGGATGCAAAGTGAAAAACACTAGAAATGTAGATAAAAATTCATATGGGGTGATGCCTATTCTACTTAGAATACTAGATAAAGATAAGTACGCACCTATTTCAGCAACATGTTAGGATATTTAACAAATGAAAAAAATCAAAAGATCGAAGTAAGTAATTTTTTATGAGTCATATTTTTTTTCCTAAAGTTCCAATACATGTGCTTCTCAAATTAATAACCCGTGCGGGAGCACGGGTTGATGGACTAGTTCATCTAATGACAAGGCTTGTCCAATAATGAAATTATATATTCTTGTTGCTACATCATGATCATTGTTCTTGTTCACTGATGTACCATGTTTTTAAGTCGTCCTTATCGATCTCTGGATATCGATTATGCTCACCGAGACGATTAGACTGACTAGACAGCGGATCGTTCGATTAATCATCAAGTAATCATGCTTAGTCGTCCGATGAGGTAGAGTACGACTAGGATTTGAGACTAGACTAGGATTTGAGACTAGTGGGATTATACGATATGTTCATTCAGCAGGTTAATTTCCAAGTGTAGTGTTAAGGATGGAACAATTTCCATGTATATACTCTATGATGCTAGGATTAAATATGCTAATTCACTAGTTTTTAGAAAAGGAAATATATTTCAATATTCCAGCCTCTGCATCAAACAATGCATGTAGCTGTTTGTTATTACACACTCGAGTGACCAAACGGTTAAAGAAACAAGCAAAAACCAAAACGAGATCCCATGGTTGGGAATTTACTAGAGAATTCTATTACAAAAGTTCCAACTATTATTGACGAAAATCTTCATCATTGTGGTTTCAAGCACACGACAACCCCACTTTAATTTCAAAGTGTTAATTCACTAGTAATAACGAATTACCCAAGAAATATTTGCACATGTTAATTTGCAAGTGTATTGTTAACTAAGGTGCACAATTTCTAAAGAATGTTATCAACTCTGCTTCAAACATAAGGGGGAATGATTCAGTCGAGTAGGGTGGCTTATGCATTGTTTGACTAGTCTACCGAATTTTCCATCTTTTTTATTGTTTGGCTCCAGTTCAATACAGATGGGTATGAAGAAAAATGGTCAACCTAGCTTGTAGTTCGGCACGCCAAGCTCCAGTTTTGTGATAATGTGTACATGAAAATACAAACACCAATTAAGTTGGAAGATGCTACATTAATAAGGGAAATATTCTCAGAATATGTTTATAGAAAAAAAACTGTGTTTGATTTGATCCTTTTTTCTTCCTCCTTTCCTGCTCTATACAATTAGCTCACTTAGAAAGTATTTTTATTTCTTACATGAGAAACAGGGCATACCAAAATCCAAAATTTAGGAGCGGCAATGTTGACTTTGTACCGGAGCACACCATAATCGCCTCTGTCAAATTCAACGCCCTCTTATATATACCACCAAAATCAAATACGACTGCACGTCGTCCAGCTCTGTACAACCTGCCTGCGCGCTGCCTATATATGTGTGTCGTAGTTTCCTTCTCCCATCACACAACCACTTCATCAATCTCAAGAACAGCAGCAGCTACAGCTACTCTTGCTCAGACAGCTCAATTTGCACAACACAGATAGTGAGTGAACCATGGCTTCCCAGAGCCACCGCGCCGGCGCTGAGGTCGTCATCGGAGACGACGCAGCCTGCAAGAAGAGGTCCATCGAGCTGCTGGAGAAGCTTGGCCTCCCTAAGGGCCTCTTGCCCATGGAGGACATCCTGGAGTTCGGGTACAACCGTGTCACTGGGTTTATGTGGCTGGTGCAGGGGAAGAAGAAGGTGGAGCACACCTTTAAGAAGATCAAGCGGACCGTATCTTATGCCGCTGAGGTGACGGCGTTCACCGAGAAAGGTAAGCTGAGGAAGATCACTGGCGTCAAGACCAAAGAACTGATGCTATGGCTCAGCGTCGTCGAGGTTTCGACTCAACAAGTCATCCTGCGTTGCATGTGCATCTGCCGTTTTTTTATTTTCGGTGCGCTGTGTTCCCACTTCATTTCCTGTGAGGGACCCAATTGTCAGACATATATGGAAATTTTTAGCTGTGAGATCGGAAAGCTGAAATCAAAAACT
>OAMR01000309.1:758645-786781 GCA_900205405.1 Echinochloa crus-galli
CACAGCTTTATTCCACAAAAGCCTACTAAAAATTCACCATCCTCTACATAATATTGCACACTGAATGTTGTGGGCACTGTTTTCCGTTATATCTTTAGTAAAGCAGCATAGTAAGTTCAACCTGCAACATGAGAAAGGGGCAAAGATCAGACGGAAAAACTGACTGACTGGCAAGTATTAGTAACTTAAATAGAGTTCGTGGCTCTCGGACCTTCTTCACTGAAGGCAAAAACTCCTCCAAGCATGTCATCGTTATCCCCATCTTCCTCGGGCTTCTCTCTCTCGCAGTGGCTGCTGTTGCTGTCAGCATCAGTAACAGCTTCAGTTAACTCACGGCAGTCATCGAGTTCTGATACTTTACAATAGCCCTCTTGGAAATACTGGGTAAACTCGACTGAGTTGTGAGAATCAGACGCCTCCTGCTGTCCAGAATCGACAGTGGTGAGACACCCATTTGGTATGTCAGTGCTTGCACCATTGCTGAGCACAGAATTATTGGCTGTTTAGTGCCGTAGGCTTCCCGCACCGTGCGGGTCTGGGGAAGGGTTGTAATAGCGCTCAAACCTTACCCGCACAAATGTGCAGAGGCTGGGGCTTGAACCCGGGACCTTCCGGTTACAGACGGTAGGCTCTACCGCTGCACCAAGCCCGCCCTTCGTCAGTGTGATGCATATGAAGGAAAATAAAAATAAATGAAGGAACAAAAGAATCCTAGATATGGGATTCGAAGAAACCCCTCCAAGAGACCCTGCCATCAGTATCAACTAGGACATGTATTCTTTTGTGTACAGCTTATGATTTGACATACAATGCTGGCTAATGCACAGTATTTATTTCCATGGTGGACACATTTCAAAAGTCTCCAATGATATATCAAGATAAGGAAAGATCCGAGTCTACGAAATGTATTAATTTCAGTGCATTTCATAGGCACTGAATGGACTCCTGAACTGTTGGGTCTTTGCACTCATATGTGAATCGAAATGCACATTATATATCAGGAAACAATCAGAACCACAGGGAGCACATCACAAGTTACTGATCATCGTGAACCAAAGCATCCAGTCACAATTGTGATTAGTCCAGGCTTAGTTAAGGAGACAGCACTTGTATCCACGGAACGGAGCTCCCTGGTATTGTGCAGCCTAGCAGTGTCCATGGTGCATCTGGGCAAGACCATAAGAGAAGGAAAATCCAGAGTCCATGAAGCCTCAGAGCTACTACATAGCCTCTGTAGGCATCCAGGGAATCACAAACTCACCACCACAATTGGTACCAGTGCCCATAGCCATCTCAAGCCTCCACACATTTTATTTAAAAAAAAGCCTCCACATATTATGGACCGAATGTACAATTCCATAAAGCAACTTAATCCGATTAGAGCGGGCGGACACACGCAATCCCACCTAGCCAAACCCTAACCCCCAAATGCCACGCGCACTCGAAATCCCGCAGCGACAAACCCTCGCCCACATTGGCCCCTGACACCGACGGAAGCGCGGTAGAGAAGGACAGGGGCACGTATCGCACCTTTGATCCCGAGGGAGGTCTGGCCGGATCCCACCGCCGTCAGCGCGTGCTCGATCTGCACCAGCTTACCGGACGGGCTGCAAGGCACCGGAACCTGGTTAAGTCGGCAGCTCGCCTCAAGTCTCCGCGGGGTTGGGGGAGAGGGAGAGTAGAGACCTGAATGTGGTGAGGGAGAATGAGTACTGGCTGTCCCCCATGGCCGATTACCTCGCCAGCCGCCTCCTTTCCTTTCTTCCGGGAAAAGAATTGTTTCGAATCGCCGTTGGAGAGATTCAAGAGGGAGGGAGACGAAAATTTGCAGGAGAGCCTGTTGGCCTGGAGACTCGAGGGGAAGAAAGGAGGAGAGGGATCTGCCATGTGGGCCCAGGCCAACTCCAGAACACGAGGGCCGTCGGCCTGAACGTCGTCGTGCGCACAGCACACAGCAGGCTTCTCTCGAAAGCCGTTTCAGTGGTTCGCTATGGCCAGGGGGAATGGATTATGGTTCATCTCCTTTGTAATCTAACTTAGTCATAGTTAATTTTAACTTAAAAACTAGTAGTATTTTGATCTAATTCTAATTGAGTCTGATGTAGTACAAAATTGAGAGCCTTTACCACCGATGCATGTAAAAGGCAGATTCACCACTATACTGCCAGCTTGTCTACTTGTAAATAAAATCTCGAAAGCTTGTGAGAATTGCCGACCACAGATGCAACCTAAAAAATCGTCAAGACACTGTAAGTTAGTACTAAGTTCAAAACTTTCAACACTTTCTCGGTCACATTTGGCAAGATTGATATGCGTTCACGTAATCACACGACAGAAGTAGCCTAGTGCCCTACTAGGGGCGATCAAATATGCAAAAACTCTAATGATAGTCGTGACAAAGATACAACAATCAATTATACAAAATCACGTTCCAACTGTGTGCTCGCACAGCTATGTTAAGGTTGCCCCCTAGATAAAAACGTTTTGTGCGCGCTTAAGGCCTTTTGAGTAGCTCTGATGTCCAAGCGATACTGACAAACTGCCAGAAGCCTCCTACACCATTTAACACCTACACCATTTAACACATGTGGGATACATGAACACATCGTTGCCTCAACATTTCCCTGCACAGACTGGACAAGAACGAAGGAGCACAGGTCATCACTGGTCAAAATCTTGGTTCTACCCACATCTCGGGACTCATTTTATCAGCACTCGCAAATTTCCAAACTGGCCACCACCATACCTCACTCCTCATCCATCTTGTTCTGCTCTGAATTTTCTTCCTCCACCTTGTCCTTCGATGTGGCATCTCCTTCCTCCATCTTGTCATTTGCATCAGCATGCTCTTTACCCTTATCCTCTATAGCCACATCACCGCCAGCATTCCCTTCGTCTGTGTTGTTTTCTTCCTGCATCCTTTCATCCTGTTCACCTGTGTTGTTTCCTTCCTGCATCCTTTCATCCTTTGCCTCAACGGTGTCTTCGTCCATCTTGCTACTGACTGTGGTGTCACTTGCACTACCATTTTCTTCCACTGCCATGTGCTCATTTGGCTGATTCAGAGCACCACCATTTTCTGAAGGGACTACAGCAGCAATATTTTCTGGCGCGACTGGAGGTAGCTCATTTGCCGGAGGAGCATAATATTGCATGTATTGCATCTGTTGCACCAAGAAACGGTAATGGCTCAGGTTGTTTGGAATATAAAAAAAGAAAATCAAGTTAAACTTAATTTCACAGAGATGTGCTGGACAACATACCTGACGAAGATGTTCCAGTCTGAACTTCACTAGATGACCAATGTCTTCAATGCCAGTAACGTAATGGATGTTTCCAGTTTCCCCCAAAGGCCGCTCTGTAAATGGAGTGCATTCCTCAAGATTCAAGGCAAGTTTATCGGGTCTTTGAAGGAGAAGCTGGAATGTTGGCTGCAATTCATAACACTGTTCAAACAGTGAACGTCGGCAGAACACATACAAGCCCAGACGAGCACGGGACATAGCCACAATAAGTCTTCTAACATCACGAAGATGGCCCACAAAACGGGTCCGGACAAGAGAGAGTAAAATGAAATCATTTTGCTGACCCTGGAACTTGTCCACAGTGGTAACCTAGATATCACATAACAGAAGTCAGTACAGAAAACTTAATAGCTGATAAACGGTTAGCTTACGAGATATCTAAACACCATATTTGTTACAAACCTTGTTAGGTGGCTCAATATTATATGGTTTGCATCTTCTACTAATAACATCACGAATAAGGAGCTTCTGACCATTGTAAGTGGTTAATATCGAAATCTTATTAGCAGGGTAGCCAATCAGGCGCATGTAGATATACACACTGACAATATACTCAGCCTCCCCTTCATTTTGGTAGAACCAAGGAGATGGGGCAGACTCGCCTTTGCCCTTATAATCAGGAACATCAACCAACTGATACTCAAAAGAGAAACCCGCATTAGCTTTATGGAACATTGCTTGCTCACGCACATAAGGCAGATCTCCCAGTTCTCTGTATCTCCAGTTATAAAGCTTAGCAATACTAGGCCTTGCACGACCCTGAGCATTGAGCTCAATATAAGGAACACCGAGACGGACAAACCTAGTAAAGAGACTCTGGTCCATGTGACTGTACTTCTGAAAAGCCATGTTCTTCACCACAGGGGGTAACTGATGGTGATCACCAATTAAAATGCAGCGTTTAAGACGAGCATAGCCATCTTCTTGTCGTTGCAGCAGCATTGGGATAAAAGTCTCTATCTCCAATATCTGTGCACTTTCTTCCATCAGTAAATTGTCAAATTTGAAACCTAATTGAAGAAAGTCTCTCCTCTTTAATGCCGCATGAGTGCAAGTCATGGCTACAATCTTCGCCTGCTTCGTCATTAGGTAATTTGCTCGTTCCACCGTTGACTTGAGTAGCTCAAAAGCCCTACACTCTTCAAGCTCTTGAAATATTGTAGAAAGATGTTTAAAACAACCTTTGGCTGCATGCATGTCTTTCTCAAAAGACTCGCCGGTAAAAATAGGCTGTGGGGTATCTGAAAAGAACTCCGAAAATGGGAAGCGGTCTTTGACAAAAGAGGGCTTGTCTTGATTTTGCACACAGGCAGCTAAGAATAGTTCCCATCGGGCATAAACATGTAATAACCAAAAATATGCAGCAGTTTCACATGTGTAACCCACATCTTCTGGAAGACGAAGAGATCTGGCCAATTTAGAAACTTCACCTAGCAGCTCGAGCCGTCGGACAAGCATAGCATTGACACGACCTTGACGGCTAAAATCAAGATCAGTGGCCAGCTCTTGCTCACCCTGACCAAGGCGAAGAAGGTACCTAGCAGGCACATCCCTCTGGCGAAAAAAAAATAAAACATCAGCCATACAGCAACAAAATAAAATGCGGTAGATAACCATATTCAAAACATCTCCAAAATTATTTAAAAGCTCATCTAACAAACTTATATTGCCCATCATGAAGTGATACATGCCACCACTTAAAATACAATGAAAACAAACAGATTAATAATAGTTTTTCGACATGTTAAACAACAATGCACAGAAATGTTACATTACATTCATTTTATACAGAATCCCTCAGGACCAACAGGTACCATTTTTTCATTTGGATTCCAATGACAGAACAAATCAGAAAAGAAAGGAGTAAAATGAATATTGCAATACATGAAATTGCAAGGAAAGTGTTCCAGTCAGGGGCAGCAGCAATAACAAGTCACTCACATTGAAGTACAGCATAGCATTGATCAACTGCCTCTCGAAAAGGTACTAACGAAAGGTAAGTGATAAGAGCTCAGATAATATATTGCTCAGTAACAGTACCTGCATTATCTTCTCAAATAAGTCATTCAAAGCCTGATTGGAATGGGTTATAATCAGTGTTCTTTGTGAAGGACAGTTATGATATAGAACATTTAATATCTGCACAGCTGTATCTGTTTTTCCCGTACCAGGAGGACCAACAACCATTGTCAACCCAGGTTGAACACCGGATATTATAGCACCGATCTACAAATAAACAAAATTGTCAGTCTCGGAATCTTTAAGCTGAATGTGATCCTCGTTCATCTGGAAAACAAAGACACTAGCGCAGCACACATACTGGGCCTAAACATATACCAAATGTAAGTTTATGTTATTTAACTAAGAGAGCAAATGTCATGTAAAGTTCCAGTCCTGAACCATCATCTTGATTTATGTACACTTAAATAAAATATTTGATTTTGGACCAGATACAGTATCATATTTTCAAAGTTGAAAGAAGCATCTTTTCAAAGTAATGATTAGCAAAAGATAAAAGGGTAAGCAGCACTAAAATGTGCACAAGAAATGCTCTAAATATGCCTTTGTAATTACACAATCATTATCAGACATGAACTAATTAATAATTTAATATTATTGGATTATCCCAGGGTCTGAAGAGTACCTGGGTAGGTGTGAACCTCACTGAGTTCTGTCTAGGTTTATCTTGAGGATATGGCCCAGGATCAGCCGGAACATAAGTCTCAACAATTAGTTTCTCTTTCTGAGACTCGTCATCAGCCATGTTATCATTCTTCTTAACAGTTAAACTGGAATTCACATTGCCGGGTAGAGCATGACTGCTTTCCCTCATTTTCTTGGACAGCTTAATCTTAAAAGGGGGGCTTGGATGCAGATTTTCTGTACCATCAGAGTTGATAAATGTAACCTGAAATATTCAAGGGTTAGAATATTGGAGATTAAAGGTGAAAGTGAAAACAGATGCACTTCGAGGAAGCAATATTTTGAGTTCAAAAGTTTACCTGGTAATCTGGAAAACTTTGCTGTACATGATTAGCATCAAGAAAAGTGTCCTTAAAATCTATCACTTCCAGAAGATCAGGCATATTTATCCACTGTGCGGAAGAAGGATTTCCATAACCCAAGAATATGTTATGCAACCATTCTGGAACTACACATGTTTCATTCATTAGATCGCGTATAGATTCTAATATTGCTTTGAAATTATTCTCCTTGGGTTTCCTTCTCATCAGAATATTAAATGTTCCATACACATTTTCTGCACCCTTCTCTGCTGTCTCAGTAACATCAATGTGGTACTGTGCAGTATCTAAGGCAATCCGGACAGTACGAAGCTCACCCTTGGGTGGTTTCCATTCTTCTCGCTTTATTCTTCCTGTGAAGTCATTCATGAGTGTTCCTTCCTCGTCACGGATTTCAATGACCTCACATCCACGAACATATTGCAATCCTAGCCTTTCTGGCACAGTTGATTTTGCAGCCTCTTCAGGGCTAAGAGGTTCAAAAGAAGGTCGGATTGACAGCAGAAATAGAACATCATGCTCCTTCAGAGCATCCCATTCAGATTTTATCTGATGCCTGTAACTTGATATGCTGAAAGTAACATCAGCAGTTACAGCAGAAGGCTTAACTTCTCCAATGTTTGGCTGCTTCACTTCTGTAATCTTAAATTGCTTGATCGGAACAGCCATTCTGGACCAACCACGGAAGGCAGTCTCCCCCTCATTGTTGATATAAGCATGTAGATGAGGAACAGCTTCCTGAATGTCTTCACGAATTTCGTAGGTAGATTCAAGACGAAACAGATTGAAGTTTCTTAACAAATAATCATGAAGCGTCAGGAATTGGAGATTGAGTTTTGGGAGAGCAAGACAGCCTTCTCCAGAGTAATTAATGCTAGGAACAAGGCTTTCATCCCACATGATCTGCTCATTTGGATAAAGAGGAAGTGCATTTACTGCATCTTTTTGGGATTGCCGCTTCTCAAAAAAAGCAACTAGGACTTCGATAAGAAAATCACGCCTTCCACTGCATGGGTCTTTCTCTGAGATTAACTTGAGCTGCTTATAAAGGGCACATTAGCATCTCAAAAGGCATGCATTCAGGTACACATGTAAAATAAAATGTTTATGCATAGCACTAATAAGCAATAAAGAAATTAATTACGAAGCACGAGGACAACTTTTAAGCTAAGCCCGGTATGGAACTTATTTGTTTTTTGGATTAAAATATATGGTATATAGTAGATAACTTCTCTGACCTCTATGACTGGTGGCTGTCAGTTCAATATTTCAACACTTGACTATCGGTATCATTTAACAGCACAGCACATGCTAGGAAATAAGGGAATGAGAAGTATTTATTTGGTAAATTAACATGTACAAAATGTATTTGCTGCTTATTTTGATATTGTGTTTATTGCTTTTAAACACAAAATTCATGAAAATCATCCCTTCACATATTTATAGGCCTAACAAAGTCAGCATATGTCAGATCTCAGAGCTGTTTGTAGGGGGTGTATCATATGCAGACCATATATTCAATCATTCCAGGTGCAACCACAATGGAGAAATTTTAATTTGAACTTCTTACTTCAAAAAAATTAATGTGAATCCTGCAGGCTAGATAATGAGGAAAAAGGGAAAGCTTCACTTCATCAACCCAAGAGGCCAAGCTAAGCATCTCTAAGAAGATATATACAGTGTATCCAGACTATTAAGTGCCCTGTACACCCAACCTCAAAAAAACATCCCATGTTTTTTAGAAGTTCAATATTATTGATCAATGCAAATGTATGCATGTATTTTTCATGCTGCTATCTTAAGTCTGGAGACTGGACCACCATCAAACTTTTAAAATAGAACACCAATGACAAGAAAAGGCATATCCAGCTGCCATATGTCAAGGAACTATTTACAAATAGCAAAAGAGCCTTATTAAATAGTAATAGATAAAATGCACAAACTGGTAAAGTATTATGTGAAAAAACAAATTCTCACCTTGTTACAAACCAGATCTTGAAGTTCCATGTCTGACAAGACAAGCAGCTTCTTTGTTAAGTCAGCTCGCTTGTGCAGTGAACCAATACTAGACAAGGCAAAATCTCGCAACTGCAATGATTAGAATGGAAGTTACTATCGGCCTCCCGTGTTCTACTAGTGTACAAAAACCAAACCACAAAGTGAAAGTCAGAATAGATAACAAGTTGCCCACCTTAGGCACTTGTTTAAATGCTAGCAGCTGAAAAGCTTGGAAACGGGAATAATGAGCTTGCAGGACATCATCATCACCGAGCTGTGTTCCAGAATGATCATTGATCTCAAAGCCTTCATAAAACTGCAGCAAGTCAACCAACTGTGCAAAAAGGCGTCCCTTTTCATGAGTATAGAGTGCACTCAAGTGGCACTTGGCAACGACGGCAACATCAGCAACTAGGGGCCTCAAAAATCTGCAGATTATAAGTAACATAAATGGAAAATGATATAGCATATAAACAAATGCAAGTTAAGGTTGTTAATATTGCCATTTGCCAGCACTATTTAACTGAAGCAAGAAATTTCTTCGTTTAAGAAATATATACTGGTGTTTTCTTGAATAGTAAAGAAATACAGGTAAAAATGCAATGGAAAAATGTTATATGGACATGATAGGATCATAAACAGACAACCAGGTCAAGTAGTTGATGTTCAGTTATGAAAATATGAGAGATTCGTACAGGAGAAAGATTAACACCCTTGAACGGAGGGAATATGGTCTATGACTTTATTGATTGCTAAGGGTGGAAAGAGCCAGGTACTCACAAATCTGTTTCTATGACTATTTGATGTGCAAGGACATTGTCAACTGCATGGCCAAAAAAGGCAGTTACTCTGAATATAAATTGCATTACATGACTTAACCTTCGATTGGTTTCCATTTGGATCCATGAACTTGAGAATTGTAAAGCCTCTATAGGTGGATGTGTGCTTACATCACGAGGGACTCCTACTTGCACTAACCAGACATATTTTCAAAAATTAAGAAGCAGATGTTAAGTTCTCATAATCTTAGGTGTGAGTGAAATAAACGTGTAGATTAGGATGGCCCAGGTACAATCTACATTTCTAAAGGTGTTGGTAATACAAGATTACTAACTACATACCGTCTAGTAGGAAGCTGGCTCAACATGTCAATCAAAAATTCCATAAATCTCTCGCAATACAGGACACAAGAATCATCAATCTGCCCACTGAGTGACTCATTCAGTATAGATTCTTCACTACCATCTTGACTGGATAACATGACCTTCGAATCGAGAATCTACACAAAAGTTTCACGGGAGTTAAGCAAAGTTCATATCTTGCAATAACAGTCACGAGAATAGTTTCTAAGGTGCACCTCCAAGAATTCTTCGATTAGATTCCTAAGGAATTTATTCTCAAGCATTTCAGAAGGATTGGTAGGTTGGTCAGCCTTTTTGGCTTCCTTTGCCTCTTTTCTTTTGATTTTGGTCCACTTCTTAATCAATTCAGGGTTAAGGCAGAGCTCCATCTGCACATGTTTGAAACAAAGATGAGAACCCAAAAGTAAAGCACAGAAAAAAAAGTAACTATTTATAGGGGAGAAAAACCTAAAGCTACCTGAAGTCGTCCATAAGAAAGAGTATTCCATAGCTTTAGGCTTACTAACTGAAGTATAGTTTCCCGGACAAGCTCATCCTCCAAACTCTGCAGCGAAGGATAAAATACATGGCCATTGTAAGAATTAAGTTCTCATAAAATCCACACAGGGTGATAATCCTAATAAACACTATGTACAGAGTAAGCCTTGCATAGGTAATTTAAAGTTACAAGGGCACCCTGTCAGTTGTCCATAAACTTGAAAATTTTGAAACAAATATCAGAGGCGCATTGAACAATTCCGTCAAGAACTTATATGGATGTTCAGCCCCAAAATCATGAGGAATGTGGTCATTTTCTGGTTGAATAGAAATTATTTAAAGTATATTAGGAAAATGAAGCATCAGCATGTGATGCAAATAGGAAGTACCTGAAATGCATTTATCATGAACAGGAGATAATTTGTTTTCTCTGCCATATTAAGGGCCCTTTCCTGTAATATAACATAAGAAGATAATTTCAGTGTGAGCATTGCAATATCATAATAGGAAATAACCCAGAATACACAGATTAGCACTGACATCTAAGCACGTAAATTTGGGTTGAGATGGAAATACAACCGTACTATCCGTCTTGAGAACAGCTCATATGTGCAACAGAAGACAAAAGATGTAAACAAAACACAACCAAAAGAAACCCAACATCCCCTGATGCCCCTCAACTCTATGACCCAGCCTTGTAAGATTAGCCAGTTGCCTAGATTATTTGACATTCAAAGAATCAGTACCAGAGCATATCAAAAGAACTGCTCTGCACAAGCTATTCAACTGGAGCTCAGAACGACTGAACAGTGTAGTAGTGAAAACATCATTCGTGCAACAGAAATGATATATAAACCACCAAACTTCTCAAGCTTATGTCATCCAAAATCTAGTGGTCTCAATTATATATACTACCAACAATAGTGGCTACTAGCTAGTGACTGCATCTCACTACCAATTAAAGTGAGATGTATACGATTGTAGATCGTAGTCACTGCAGCGCACTAATTGTTGAGTGGCCTCAATGCTAGCATGTACCTATGAATGCTAAACCAGTCCTACTGACCCTACATTTAACTGGGAGGGTTATAACAACAACACCTAGATTTATCCAAGCTCCACCGAATAACATTAAAATTCAAAGTATATGCATAAATAACCAACTCCAAAATCGATTGTATCCTAGATTAGATCTCACATGAAGACTTTACTGGAAAAAATATGCATAGACAAGTAAAGAAAAATCAACACGAACCTCTTCCTTGAGCTTGAGAACCCGCCAAGGAACCCCTTGAAAGCATCCTTACGGTCATGGAAACATGTCCACGCTGCCACATTCTCCCGAAACTGCACACAAGCTCAAACCATGTCAGAAACCCTAGAAATCGCCCAAGCTAGCAGCAAGGAGTACGAGCTCCAGTCCAATTCGGAAGAGGCTGACCTTCTCGTTGACCATGAGGATGATGGACATGACGTGCTCGAAGGAGGCGTCCGCCGGATCGAAGTGCGGCCACAGGTAGTTCTCGAGGTACTGGCTGACCTCGAGGATCATGACGCGATGCAGCGGCGCGGTCTTCCGGCCCCGCCCCTCGACGCGGAGCTCGGTGGCGTAGATCTCCCTGACGAGGTCCGCATCGAAGGCCTCCGCGGCGGCGGGCGTGCCCCAGTGCTCGGCGGCCACGCGGGTGAGGCGGTCCCGCTGGATGTCGAGGAGCGTGATGGAGGCGCCGCCGGTGGACGCGGGGACCTTGTCGGGCGCCGCGGCCGTGGCGGGGGCGGCGTCCGCGGGGAGCGGGTACTCCGCGGCGCGGGGGTGCCGGAACTCGAAGACGCCGGTGCCAAAGACCTTCGGCATGACTGGGGCAGCTCCCGGGGTTCACGAGGTTTAGGGTTTGGAAGGAGTTCGCGGGCTTTGCGGGTTTAGCGTTCGGGTATAATGGGCTGGACAGTGGGAGCGGAGGCGTTGCCGGCGGAGGCGGAGGCGGCGCCGGCGGCGAGAGGAGAGGAGAGGGATTTCAAAGAGGAAGGGGGTTTAGCCAGAAGCCACCATCTTTTTTCCGGCTCGAGCTGCACAAGCCCGCTACAGAGTCCCGCTTTGTTTTAGCTAAGCCAAGCCCAATGGCCCATGTTATTACAGGATAGTCGGTTCATTGTTCGTCCTGCTTCCTCAATCCTCAGTTCCTCACGCGTCACGCCACATGAAGATTTTTGAACGTTCTCTTTCCTTTTTCTGAAAGGGCAAGGACTTTTAATTTTAATAAAAAAGGAACTTAGCACACAGTTTCAGTGAGATTAGTGTCAATAACACATAGTTAACATCTCTCTTTTTATTTTGAATGTCGAGTCAATAATACAATTTTCAATAACAAATGAAATGGTACAGTGACTATGTACAGAGATGGAAGATATTTACACTAGATCTTTGAAAAAAATTCGAAACTTAATAATTAAAAGGAGTTAATGAAACAGTATAAGTGACTCGTCATGCTCTTTGTATGCTCTGGAGGTATAGTTATACTTACGTCCTTGGCCCTCATAGACTTGATTGATGACTAATTCACTGTCTATTTCGTTTACTTTGGCCTTATGACTTAATTCTCGTATTTCTTTACGTTGATTGAGTATGGCAAATAGAGAGGAACGTCGTAAACTGGTTGCCTGATTTCAACATATCGAGGCTGCCGGGATGCAAGTTCTGTGTGATTGGATTAACAATGGTAGAGCCTGGCTCTCGCGATGCAAGATGTCATCCCGAGCCTGGCTCCGCTCATACGTAAAAAACGGACGTATCTCCAGAGACTGGCTCTCCGGATGCAAAAACACGCACGATGTAAGAATAAAATGCCTGGATGACGTGTGTTGACAGCCAAAATTGGCAATCATCCGGATAAACCGGTCTGACCGGTTTGTCAAACCGGTCAGACCGGTTTGAGTCTGTAATTCGAGTAGGTTTAGGATTCCGAGTTTGATCCCATATTGTAACCGACTCAGGAGGGGTAAGACTTCCCCGGCCTATATATATGAAGGCTAAGGCCGATTGAGAGTTATTCCAATCGAATCAACATATTTGTCGTTTACTTTTTATCCCTCAAACCCTAATCTCTTCCAAACCCTAATTGATGTCCTTTGCTCGTCTCCGCGACGTACTAAGGCATTCTAGGTGGCCTGCCGACCCTAGAGCAACCCTAGATTGCTTGAGCTCCGACGGGGTCCCTCCCGAGCTCGAGTTTCTAGGTCTTCACGACCTCCTGCCAGAAAGCGGTCTGACCGGTTCTAGGAACCGGTCTGACCGGTTTGCCCGAGGGAGGCCGGGTGTTGGCCGTGGTGACGGCCGTGCTGCGATCTCGAGTGTGTTGTCGCATCTTCGTGTCAACAACGTGCAAATACAGGTAACTAATCAGTAGCTTGCGCTAGCCAGGCCATCTAGAAGCAAGCAACCAATCAAAGCCACTTTTGTATGCGTGAAAGCCCGTTCGGCTTGGGCCTGGCTGTGAGGAACGAGCCAGGCTCTGTTCCTATGAGAACCAATCATGCCCTTACCTATGATCACCCATAGGAGGTGGTGAATCCGTATGCGACAACAAGGACATTTTTATTATCCAAAAAAGATCAAAGGGCATTTTACTTTATTGGCGAGTTGAGAATTCTCTCTAATATAATTTCTCCGTTCAAATTCCGAAGGTGATTGGTTCTGGTAGTTTCTTAAAATCCAAATTGCAAGCAGTTCCTTGTCATAACAAAATAAAATAACAAATTGGTGGTGTAACAATTACACCAAAAATGTAATGGTTTATAATGAAGATGATACGGATCCGACCTGTTCGGCCGGCCGGTGGCTGGTGCTGGTTTATGCTGAGAAAAAAATATGGCTGGCTGGCTGGTGGCTTGTGACAGGTGTTAATCTGTGCAGAGAGAAAAATACTGCTAGCTGACTGCTGAAAAGCCAGCCAAACAGGTTGGTTGGTTTGACCTTAAAGCCGTTCAATCCATATTGCAGTTCCAAGTTTGCCACGTAGGTTCGCATTCACTCAAGTGGATTGGTAACAGAAGATAGAAGAAATGGTACGGTTTTGATAATCCAAGTTGATGATGATTCATAGATGCCCCATGCTTTTAAATGGTAAGATACGGGCAATCAACAAAACTTGCGGTGCTAACAACAAACAACATCCATGCTAGCTCCTTCTACTAAATCAGATTTGAGCAACTAATTTTCACTCAAATGACTAGAACTTGTTCTCTATGTAACCAAGTAATATACACCATCAAAAAATTTTAATACAAGTAATTTAGGGACTTCTAGAAATTCTATGGCTTCAGCTTTGGAAAAAAGTGAGATATTTGGCCATAAAAATTCTTAATAGCTTCAAATATTATAGTATTGGTACTCGTAAAAAATACTATAATATTGCTAAAATTCTGCTCTTTGGGGAGTTTTAGTTTGAATTGACGGTTAATGCAAAAGCAATATTATATACATTATACCGGTAATAAAAATAGAATGAAAGATATATCATATATTTTCATGTTGCAACGCAGACTCTGTTTTTTCAGTTTGTTATAAGGTACAACTCTATTTACTATTAGACGATGCCACAGCTGAAATATTAATATATTTTTTAAAAAAAACTCTGTTTTTTCATGTCTCGTACCGATGACATGACCCCCAGTCACCAGGCAAGAGACGGTGGTCGGCGTCCGGCGACGCGCCCCAGTTGCCACTCCTGTCCTCCGTCTCGGCCTCGTACAGCGCGGCGCCCGCGCCTTTCCGCCGCCACCAGCCTGCCACACATTCTCCGAGGTTCGCTCCTCCCTCCTCTTTCCCTAACCCTCCTCAACGCAACGCTGCGACCTGACTACCGATATCTCTCCCTTCTTTCTTCCCCCCCTCCTTTTTCCCTTTTGAGGAACTACTCCTCTATCTGAAGTTCTAAACGCCCTTCTTCTTTCTTTAATGTGCAATGCCTAGATTCTATGGCGTGTGAATTATCCATGTTAATCCAGGCCCACTGATGGCGTTAGCACTGACACCGTTCACTTCTTTGAGGAACAATCGAATATGCTTAAAACATGCTCAGGGATTCAATACTACTTGGACTTCTTTTCTTATGCTAGCTACATGCCAGAGCTCATTGGGTTCCTTATTTCACTCCAAATCGCTCAATCGGAGCAGAATTACATAATTTGCTTTGCTTGCACAGGGAAATTATATTGAAGCCACCGCAAAAAACAATTATATTGAAGCCAAGCTTCAAGTGTTGTATGTACTAGGGCCTTTGGACCGCCTATGATTCCATAGGTCGTGGAAGATACTTAGCAAATGGCACTCGCGGAATCTGCTAGCTTATTGGATCAATGCGGAGGGAGCATCCCTTCTAGGAATGATGAGAATAGGGCCAATGCCCTGCGAGGCTGGTAGTATGGATTTCACACCCTGATTTACACAGAAATTTGAATGCGGCCATATGTGTGCTCAGGAAGTCATAGTACACATATAGCAAACAAATATGATAAACGGAGAACATATGCTTGAATAAATACTTGAATAAATAGAGTTTTACATCAGAGTGCGACATAAATAAACTAACAAATACAACGGAAGACTAATAACTCTCAAACTAAGCGGAGCCGCAATCCACAGGGACTCTGACTGGGAGAACGCAACTCAGTAGTACGGTAGATCTTCTGGAAACTCAGCAGCAGACTCATGCACAGCCCAATCTGTTACCCATCCGGGATTTTGTTGAATAAATGACATGTGTAAGTAAAACATTTACTTAACAAGTATAGCACGGGTGTATGAAGGCTCAAAGTAAGGCTAGACATGGCTGAAATGCATTAGCACTTTTAGTTGGTTCGTTTTAACATTATTCAAGTTACCATAAGTGAATGAAACCCAGTTGCAACCCGATTAATAAAGTATAAGTGACATTAAGTATAAATAAACATAATCTTCTAATAAAAAAGGATCCAGGCCGCTCGTGACCCTGAGCAAGACTATCATGATAGATTTACACTCTGCACAGGTTTCGTCCTTTACCCACCAGTCACGTAAAAGTTCAAAAGAACTTTGCACCCAACCATGGACATCAACACTTCCGAGGTGTGACTGCATAGGGACACTACGAAGTTTTCACAAGACACCCTAACGAGATAGTGGCCGCTAAGGTACAACAAGGTGGTGAGACTCTTGGCACCGAGATTGACTTACGCTTACGGATTCACACCATAAGGGGGTCAATGGCATCCAGAGCGCGGGCATCGCACCCAACACTGCGCAACGTGTGGAGTTCCCCATCGCAGGGACTCCCAACACGGGACTGGGTCTAACGAGACCTAGCCGACGGGGCTACCGTCCTCGGTGGAATCAAGAAACACCCCGCGCCTTGCTTCCCTTAACGCCGTTGGCCCCATCGGTAACCACTGGCAAGCTAGAGACGTACAATCTACTTAACCAAGACCAGAGCCATAATAGTTCTAGCGGTGGCGACAGGCTCCTGGGTTGCTGCTCTAAGAACCGGACCTTACGGAGAGACACTAGAATAAAGCACGAAGCACATGCTCTAGGTCCCTAAACCAAGTTTTATCATCATGTTTGAAGTGAACCATTAAGTCAAAATTAACAGTTAAACAATGGTGAAAGTAGATTCTACCCCTATGCAAAAACCCAAGGTAAACTAGGATAGGATAATCAAGACTAGGTACAACCTTAAAGGTACATCAATTTAGACACATGCATGTATGAAATAATTTATTACAAAGTGGGTAGGTAGCAAGGATTGTCCGTACTATAACTTGCCTTCCTCAAAAGGCGGCTGCTGCTGCGGGTCCTGCTCCTGATAGTCCTCCTCGTACTCGAAGCCCAACGCAAAAGGCTCACCGACTGGACACGAATCACCATACAAGCATCCACATAAGCGGTCGGTTTGACTCGCGGCTAGGGGTGATGGCGGCCGTTGGATCTAAACCAAAGGGCCAGGGGCGGATGGGGGAAGGGTTGGTCGTCGGCAGTGGTCGAGGCGCAGCGGCGCCGCTCGGCTGAGGGCGGGAGCTCGCTGGAGTAATCTCGAATTTGAGCCAGGGGCCTCCATTTGCTACGGGGTTTGGCCCTACGACACCAGGGGGAGGTGGCGAACACGAAGGTGGGGTTCAAGACGACGCACAGGGCATCAAGGCGGCGGTCGACGCGGACCGGCGGCCGACGGCGCTGGTGAGCGCGGGTAGCTCAAGTTGAGGCTCGAATTGGCATGCTATCGATATGGGGGAGGTCCTTACCACGTGGAGAGTCCTCCCGAGGCGTTGCGGGGAGCGGAACGACGCCGGAGAGGGGAAATCGATGGCGACGGCGCTCGGCTTGAGGGCGGCGGCGGCGCGACACGGGGAGGAGGGGCTGATGGCGTTACGCTCGAGGAGGGGGTGGGATGAAGCATTGGGGCTCTAGAGGGGCGGCTTTTATAGCCCCGGGGGAGCTCCTTGGCGTGCGGGACAGGCAGCGCGGATTAGGGCGCCGGCGGCCTCACCTGCCATGCGGGGGAGCTGCGTGAGAAGGAAAGGAGGGCGGCTTCCAAGTGGGGAACGCTGGGGGATGGAAAGGAAGCGGCAAGGAAGCTTCCTGGAAGGCGCGGTGCTGAGCCAGAGGTGGGCCAGGAGGGTTGGGCGTGGCTGCGGCGTCGAGCGCGCCTCGGCTCGGAGGGAGGAGGAAGATGACAGGCGGGGCGCGCTTGTCAGCGGCCGAGGCGAGGAGGTGGCGAGCTGGGCCGGGGGAAGGGGAGTTGGGGCGATGAAGGGAGCGCGCGAGCAGGCCGGGCGGAAGAGAGTGCTGGGCCGGCTCGGAAAGAAGAGACGGAAAGGGGTGTTGGGCCGAACTGGGGGAAAAGTGGAGGGGGTAAAAGCGAACCGAGGGAGAAGACCAGGGAGCAAAAGTGAACTCGGCAAGAAACAACTTTTCTAGGGTTCAAAACAAAGCAATTCAAATTTGAATTTAAACTAGATTTAAATTCCTATTTGAACGACTAGCAATACAAAACTTAATATAGCAGCATGAATGCAACAAAAATGTTTCTACTCCTTATATTTAATTTTAATTTCTAGGAATTATTTATTTAACCTATATTAATTATGGGCAAACATAATAAAATTAAATTAATTGCTAGAAATTTTAAATGGGCAATTTTAGGGTGTTACAATGGAACCATGTGGCCGGCTCCTCTGACTGTAGCAAAGACTAGGCCTTTATACCCAACGATATAGCCAGCAACTTGCGGTGTAATGAAAGATTAGGAAAAATATGTTATTTGTCACAGCTATTTCTGGATGAAATAATGCATGTATGATGTTTCAGCATTCATACCTTTTTGTGGTAACTGTGTGCAAAGTATAACCGTTTTATGTTCAAACATACTACCATTTTGGTATTTTAGGAGTTTAGGAACTTGGCTATCAAATTGCTCTGAGGACTAGCGATCATTCTGTCTATCAACAATCCTTTTCTTTTTTATTTTTGCATGAAGCACACATATGTATAAAATCAAATGAATCCTTTGACATGAATGCTGATGTTCATTCTTAATCATCTGATGAACATTGGGCTATATACCTCGTTATCAAGGTGCCATGGACGCCAAGATGTTTCCATTGGAAGCCCAAGAATGTCCAGCACATATTGTGTCGATATGAATGAACACACTGCATCCATATCACCACTGATACACAATGGTAAAGTTTAAATCACGAATTTATGATGCAACATATTAAGCTAAGTATTTTGTCACACATGAAGGCAAACATCTGTACCTGGCCACTTGAAATGAGCTTCTTGATTGATGGCTGCATTGTCTCTGGTGAATCTTTCCAATTATTAAATACATGCTGGCTGCTTGAAGAAATCATAGAAATCAATCATAAACATGATGTGCTGTTGACTTCTCCTTGATGCCCAATTGCTAATCTAGTAAGAGGTTTGCCTGAAACTGAAGAAAATCTCAAGATATACCTGAATGAGTATGCACTGGGGCATGCACGAGCTCTCACAACCATTGAGAGTGAATTAGACTACGTGTATTTTGGTGCACACTCACTGGTGTGGATATGCAGTGGATGTGGCCCTAGACCCACCTTTTCTTTTCCCATGATTGAATGGGTTAAATATCTTTATGATTCTGGATAGTTGATTGCTGAGCGGGCTGAACATAGGCTTCAGAATCATTTGGCATTATGCCCCCTTTAATGTAGACTTATCAATACCTTTTTGCATATAACAATTTATGCTAAAGGAATAATTATTGTTAACTATGGTTCACAAACTCTCTAATGGTTAGCTCGTAGAGGCTCTCGCTTCCTTTGGGAAGTGTGTGGCAAAAGATATATACATATTATGTTCTTTTGGCTTATATAAGTTTTTGTTTGTACATAAAGCATCTACCTTTCCAGGCTGCTTTAGCAAATCCAATAACAGATTGCTAATAGATCACACAAGGGGTATGGTCTGACAATGCACATAAATTAGAGGCAAATATGGTAAACATAATCAGATATTCAACCCACATACCTGCAATCCATCCAAGGGTAGTCTAACCCTGTTGTGTTCGCGTGGAGTGCCTTTTGGACCTCAGGACGATTTAGGTAAGAGGAGACATAGTGGTTTGTACATGGATCACCAAACACTAACTAAAAATAACCCAAAGTTTCATTATCCCAAGGATCATATAGAAAGTTAATAAAAAACATATGTGAAACTTATGCATGGTGTTGTATACCGAGTCACTTGATTTAGAAGGATTTGAGGCATCATGGCATGTTGGTGCATAGATGTCATAGTCATCAACATTTCCTTTTTCCTGGGTAGCTAAGTTCATGGCATTTTGATAATCTTTAGTGTATGTCCCGTTAAAGCCACATTTATCCTTGATGGCTCTGTAAGCTTTTCTAGAAATCATAGCATGCATCCAATAGTAGCCAAATGATGCTTTTAGAGTCAAATTGTCATCCAAGTCTACATTTCCAATCTGATCAAGGTTCCCAGTGTTACCATAGGTTAGAAATTTACCAATCTTACAGGTTACAGAAGCATTTATGACTGAAAACTTACCGCAATACCTTTAAGCTTGACATTAGTTGCATTGCTGGCTCTTGAGGACCATGTGTATCCGAGGACCGGTGGATGGTCGCTTCTCAGTGTGATGAGTGATTAACAACGGTGTGTGGACTGACTCTTGGCCTAGTACTGCAGGTGTTGGTGCGACTTGGTTTGCGTTGGTGCAGGTGAAGAACAAGCGCGAAAGGTCTTAGCCAGAGTGGCCTCCGAGGAGTGGAGAGACAAGTAGGCTTGGTTCGAGGGACCCCGTGGCCAGACGGGATCAAGTGCAGTCAACATGGTGCAAGAAGAGAAAGACGAGGTCGTGGACTTGGAGCCGGTGCAAGGTAGCGGCTAACAATCGAAGTTTGTACGCGGGGTTTGATGGTTGGGCCACAAAACCATCGGAGGAGGGTTTCTCGGTTTGTGCCTCAAAACCGAGCCCGAAGGCCCAACGTGACGGAGACGGTGATCCGGGCGCGTTCGGGAAGCTTCGAGGCGGTGGACGCGTGGTGGGATCCGGGAGCTTGCGTCGGAGGGAAGCAAGGCCGGATGGACGGCGTGCCCAGCCGGAGGAGTTATGTGCAACTTTACCGTTTTGCCCTTGAGGGCGTAAAGGCGTTGTTTCGTGTGATCCGCGATTTCTCGGGTTGTAGGGAGTTAGAGGCCGAGATTTTTGGGGCATAACATCCTCTTAGGGTTCTAATCATCTCCCCAAAGTTTCGTCTCAAGAGCTCTAGCCGTTTGGGTGATCCGGTGATGGATTTGGGAGGAGAGATCCGCGGGTTACTGTAGTTGTTCGTTCTGTTCGTCCGTCGTGTTTCTCGGACGGTCCGCGCGGGGTTGGCGGACGGTTCGCGAGGTTGCCGGACGGTCCGCATGTGATTGGCGGACGGTCCGTGCAGAAGAGTTCGACAGTGTTGTCTTGGTTTTGGCTAAGTGTTTTCACGGACGGTCCTCGTGACCTCCTCGTACAGTCCGCGACACTGGCGGACGGTCCGCGGTAGGAGCTCGGACAGTCCGCGAAAGGGCCTGGAGCTACTGGAGATTTGAGGTGATTTTACAGACGGTCCATCTTGTCTAGACGGACGGTCCGCCGTGACTACGGACAGTCCGCGACCCCTGTGCGGACGGTCCGAGTTGACCCAGGCAGATTGCGAATCGTTTTTGGTTCTTGAGTTGTGCTGCCGCTTGTTAATGTGTTCTAGCTTGTTTCTAGGGTTGGTAGGTCCGCTGTGACTACGCTACCTTGACAAGCTTGTGAGGAATCTTTGGCGAGTGACTTTGGGACATAGGCCGAGTTTCGAGAAGAAATTTTATCGGCTCCCGTTCACTCACTCCTCTCTGGTCGCCACTTCGATACTTCAGCTCTATTCTTAGAAACAATCAGATTAGCAAGCTCTGGTATATAGTGACCCGTATAGCTCTCACCAGTTATGAAAAAATCACGACCCCAATACTCAGGAAATTTCTCTAGCCAATTGACAAGAAAGGTATACGCATCGTCTCTGGTTATTTGGTCACCATTGCTATAATAATCTGAGGTAGTGTTCGAATATGAGTACCCAACACCAGCTGGGATATCAACGAACAGCATATTGGCCACTGCATTTATGGATCAACAATGGAAAACATGGGTGTTAATCCAAATAACTTATTTAACAATTAATCCTGTGACGGTTTAAAGTGATTTACCTCTGTTCCATGCATGCCTTTTCCTGCGCAGTGTCTTGTTGTCACTATTGACAGAGAATGGACCAAGTTCAAGCATGGCCCCAGATCCAAAGGATGAACAGTCGGGCCGTGTAGATCTAGTAAATGTTTCATCTTATTCTTTGAAAATGAGGCATCTTGTTGTAGTATTGCTAACAGAGATTATATGTGTTCTAGTATCATGGACGTGATTTTTTCCAACTGTTTGCTAACCCTCATTATGCCAAGCAAATAGACCTAACAAAAGTTTATAACGGCAACCTGAAGAAACAACTCTACAAACATATGAGGTGCTTTGTTTATGCACTAAAATGTTAAATGTATTACAAATTGCAGTGAACAAAGTCTGTGGCATACCTCCATTCAGCCATAGGACTAGCGGTTTGTCCAAAGGATCTTGAGGAGCCTCAACAAAATAGTAGAACAAAGCCCTTCCAGCCTTTGCATCCACCGTGACATATCCTGCATATTGGTCAAATTCTACTACCCATGTTTGCCCTGGCATTGATACAATCTTATCCAGCTCATGTAGACTATTTTTTGGGCCTCTATGCACTGAGGGACTAGTATCATTCTTCAGAGTTGAATCTTGTTTTCCTTGAACATATTTGCCAGATAATCTCAAATGATCAAATTCAAGAGGCTGGTTGGCCTGGTTTCTAGTGGCTGTGTTTGCAGCACTGAAATAGAATAAGGACCAAAGTATCAGGATGCCTCTTTTCATCTTGATAGGAAGCGTGTGCATGGGTGTTTGGTGTCTTGTGCTAGGTTGCCATTGGTCAATCTTTATTTATAGAGGGGACATTCTGTTTGCAGTACAGTTGAAGAGTCTTCCAGGGAAACCATAATATGATTGATTCTTTGACTTTTACGTGCAAGTTGGACTTAAAGCTCTTAATATTCTCTCTTTCAGATGGCATCTATATTTGTAATTCCAATGGTGTTCAAATGAAATTCTAGGTTTCTTTTTGTTGGATGTGACCTAATAAAGTCAGCACAATTTCTAGAAATGCACAAGAGCTATCTCTGGTTCAATTACACTCATAATATGGGAAAGAAAAGGAAAATGTATGCAAATCAGATTGAGGGTGCCTCATCCATCAAAACATTGATGAAGTGTATTGTATGTATCTTGATCTTTGACTTTATTTTGCTTAGTATCATACATGCTCATAAGCATCCTGTTCACTCGATTATATTCTGCCAAGATTCCCATGCATCTTTACTTTAGTGCACCTTTCTGCTGTGGTCCTTAGTCTAAACCACAGGGTTGCACTACATTAGTTGTTGCTTCTGTAAAAGTGTATTTGGAGCAAAAACATTTGATAATCCAGCGATCCCACAGAGCCAGCTGAAGTCAGACTTCTAGCTTAGTGCAATGGTCATTATCATAAAAAAACTCAACCATGGTGGGGAGACTCCCTCCACACTTTGTTCTAAGGTGTTGTGCTTCGAATCGGGATGGGAGTTTCAACGACTCCTAGAGTTCAACACTCTAAGCAGTCCACCGCCAGAAGCTTGGCAGTCATTATCATAGATAAATATGTTTTTTCCTAGTTTCTCTATGGCTTGACTTGTTACTCTCTTAAATTGAAGCCCTACTTTTGTTGATAAAAAACTTGTGAAATTTAGTTGGATTCATGATTCTTTAGTATTGCTGGTTTCAATTGGTTTAGGTCAAGCTAATCACAATGTTGTTGCATAAAATGCTCCCTTTGAGCATTGACTTTTTTTGTGAAGCAAGACAACATGTTGATACCCACTACTTAGAGGTGATTTGTTGATAGCATCTGGTCAGCACCATCACTGCATTGATGTAATGGCTGTTGACACCTTGTCATTTCCACTTCAATGAAGTTGGATGTTACTTCCATGTTCTATCTCATGTATCTTCAAAGAATAAATTGGTCCACCTTCTGAGTATGTGTGCACATTCCATTTTGTTCTTGGTGTTGTGGCTTTCAAGCAACCTGCCTATTCATCTGAAAATTTCCTGTAGAAAGGTAGATTCCAAACTTGAGCTGTGAGCATGGAACAAATATTTTCACCAAACTGCCATTGACTGTTGACAATAGCCCCTCTTCACGAAAAGGAAACCTGGAAAACAAAAATCTTTGAGGAAAGGGATAGTCTCCTGGTGTCTTTTCCTTTTAACTATTTTTTCCTTTTGTTTTGGCTGTGTCCGATTAATAAGGTGCCTAAGCTACTTTGAATAGACTATCTCTTACCTAAAATCTATGCATGCATCATATAATCACTGCATTAGTGCATTTCTTTGTTTCCTTATTTTTTTCATTTCCAGTTGGTTGTCATGCCCTGAGTGGACCCACTTTGGGTTAGAGTTGAAAAACGAGTTGATGGGACAGGAGGCATCAACTTTAGAAGGGAATCCCACTTTCTAATAGTGCACATATGCAAAATGCCTTCCAAGACAATACCATTTGGCCATCTATACTAGAGTCAAAAGTCATGGAGTTGTTCCCGTCCCATGGATGGTCATTTATTTTACGTATTGGTCAATAATGTTAAATCATTACTTGTTTTTAATTGTGGATGAGTCTGTAATAATTTTGGGACTAATGCTCCTTCTATTATGAATGAAGGAGTATGAAGCCGGAACTTTTCCATTATTAAAAAAAAGCACTCAGACTTTTCATGTCACTCATTTTCAGGATCTGCCAAGCAAGCGGAAGCTGCCATAGTGACTGAAACTTTACATGGTTCACATCAATAACCCACCCACGCCAAAATTGACCGGAATCTATATTGTTAAAGGGAGAATGAATTAGCAAGCAATTGGTCTTGCATCAGCATCAGGTATCTTGTTCTCTTCTCCTTTCCCTAGCACTGTTTCTGGCTATACAGATTTAAAGAGATATCCATTGAACTATGTAAGTGTACTGCTATGTAGGATATAAGATGCTCCATGCCGTGTCAATCGAATTGCATGTTCAAGAATTTTGCAATTTGTCCCATTTTTTTATTATCCACGGAAACATAAACTAGCTAGCCATGATCATAGTAATTAATTATGCAATGACAATATACAAAAGCGAATAGTTTACAAAAATGGTCGAGATTTTACTTGATCATGGCCCATCTTGACTTGACGAATAGGGAGCTCATCTAGGCCCTGTCTAATTGCATTCAGATTCAGATTAGGCCCACGGCGCGGTATATTGTATTGTGTTACACATGGTCAACAAAATCGAATAAAGTGCACTCCAATGGTTTAATTATGCCAAAATACATCTTATTTCGTTTAAACTGTTGAGTAGAAACATGAAAAAAAACAAAAGACCCGAAGCTTGAGCCGTGAGCGTAACAGCTTGATGCATGGAATGATCATGGACGGCAATTGTTGTACTAAGGGGATAAGAATTATCTGGATCGTAAGAGGGGAAGAAACGTTCCAAGAAGAACACACATGGGTCACAAGCTTAATCGCTGTGGATATTATGGCAGCTAGCAGAGCTTTTAACTGTGATGTGTTGGATTTATTCAATCCTACCTTCTTGCATTATGTACGACACATTGGCATGTGTATGTTGATCATGATGGCTGTAATTGATAAATGATTCTTTATACGGAGTGCCACTTAGTATGGCGTGCGTCGATGCTAGTTAATTAATTAATTATATATTATCAGGTATATAGGAGAAAATGTTATGTATATGAGTGGTCCTGAATCCTAATGGGCTGTTTTTTCTCCTAAAAACTCTATATGTGTGCATTTTGGACGAGGGTACCTTTTGGGCCGTCTTTGACTTGATAAATGGGCTTACCCTGGTCCTGGACTTACAAACATTTGGACATCAGCAAACTTTCAATTGGTAAGTTCAAATCTCCGTGCATGATTGTTGTTGTCCAGGTTAATATGTATGCAGATTTCTTGTACAATTTGTTTGTAGGTATTGCAGTACTTTGGCATGGCATGAGCCGGGCGTTCCCAATTTGTCATGGCTCGAGTATATAGGCCGGAGATGAAAAAAAAATACCGGGTCTGTCTATATGACTGTACGTTCTCACTTACGGCTTGTGATACTGATACACTTGTCCCAACGATTACATTGTTTGTTATAAAAAGAAACGGTTACATTGTTGCAACCTGTGCTCCGTGTGTGACCGTGTCCCAACAGACGAATAGTAAACATTTAAGCCTGCAATAAAAACTAGTTAGCTTGAAATGCTTCATTAGCACCACCTTCATGTTTGATTTTTCTTCCAGTTTTTTTTTCTTTTTTTTTGTTTGCATTCCTTTACTGAAAGCTGCGCCTCAACAAACTTCCATTATAAAAGTTTCATCCGGAGGAAATTAATAAAGGAGAAAACAACAAAGGAAAAAGAGTTTCTAGTTATTGGTCTGATTCAGTACAATCGGTTTCATCCTTAGCTTTCCACTTTGGATAAAGGCAAAGGAGATTCAGAGTACGTGAGGCCGTCATCATATTAACCATAAAAAAGGAAGGAAAACATGTGCTACAAACTTGTCGCGAGATGTTTGGAGTCTCACGCATATACTGTATGTATGTTCCCTTGATATTTGCTATCTCTATCTGACACGATGGACTGACTTTTCTCAAGTCTTAAAAGACGCTCACTGAATAAATGGCGCAGTTTATAATATAGGGGAACGAGTGGAGGAAGTACGTTAAGCAGGAGAACAAATCCTTTTGTTTAAAGCTGGGAATAGATTAATATAGGTTACTAGTTTCTTAGTGCAACCATTATGCTATTGTTGAGCGGATAAAGTGGTCGGTCAGTATTGCTAGGGGAGATGCAGTGTAGATAAAAAAAACTACACGCACTCCAGAGTCCATATGCACAGTACCACGTAGAGTAACGATAAGCACGTACGTCGCCATCCCCTTGGTCTCTTGGCAATAGTACTACCTCCGTTCGAAATTACTATTCGTTGTTGACTTTTCGTTTAACGTTTGACCATTCGTTTTATTTAAAAAAATTTCACAGTTATCATTTATTTTGTATGTCACTTGCTGGTTTGTATATTTAGATAATTTTTTTAAATGAGACGAATGGTCAAAGATCATGAAAAAAAGTTAACAACGAATAATAATTTGAAACGGAGGTAGTACTACCAAGCAACGGTGTGTCTGCAAGAAGAGTGTTAGGCGATCGACAACTGTGCGCAACTTTTAATCTGATGCATGTCACACGACGCCACACCACACGGCATGTACGACTGACGATGTACATGCACATAGCCATCATCTTTTCATTCTATCCGATTCCGATGGCGCAAAGCATTTATCAGTGGAGCAGTACGTAGCGTGTGCGTGTCACTGATATATGTGTCGCATTGCTGGAGCTAACGTACACTCCTTTTTATCCACTCCGATCCAATGTCTCTGATCGTGATCGACCCGACCCGACGCATGCCATTGCCACCATCAGTGCAGTGTCGTCCCGAACTCCCGATCACGTACACGCCGGAAAGAAAAGAGAAAGGAGCTCCAACCAGCCAGCTGCAGGCTAAAAGGGGGTCCTTTTTTCTGGCCTAACCCGGCCTCTCTTTCATCGCCATGCATGCTTAATGCTTTAGTCGCCGGCCGGCCGGCGCTTTTGTGGCGTGGCCACTGCACCGGCCGGGGCGCCACCGGCCGGGCTAGCTGATCGGCGAGGACCACCACTCGCCGGTGGCCACTGCGGCTGGCCGATGAGGCCGGAGATGGCCGGCATGTGACGGCTACTAATTATAAGCTCCGGTGGCTGTAGCCCCGGCGAGTGACAGAGATTCGCCGCCGTTGTTTATTGCCGCCGATCGATCGAATTCAATTCACCGGCTCGATCCCTACTAATTAGAGTCTAAGAGGACGACGACCAAGATGGCGCCAATGATTTGTTTCATCTGGATGGAGCGGTGATCATCCACCGTACCCATAGATGCGATCGATCGTGCGAAAAGCGTGCCTGCTTTTCATTCGCCGCAGGCAGGCAGGCAGGATCTGATCTGAGCGGCTAGCTTATTACTCGTCAGTTGCTTTTGCATTGCTCGATCAGTGGGTGGGGTACGACGGTGGCCCTGCTGCAACTGCAAAGGCGCCATATATTGCTTCCTTCGTTCGTGCGCCTTCTTTCTGCTTGATGACTATATATATAACACACGTGGAGATATTTACCATTATATTATAGTAAATTACTTAGTAAGAACTTACTAAAATCTCGTGAATTACTATAGTAATTATAGTAACTCAAAGTGGCTATAGAATAGTTATTCTATGGCCGGCCATAGACTATAGGTTTTATATATATATATATGAAAAATTCATTCTACATGCGCGTGTAGCTACACCCATCTGTGTCATGATACATGATGAATTTGATCCGACGAAGAGTATGTACATGTAGCATGTGATGATACTAGACTATCTGTGATGATATATAC
>OAMR01000309.1:791957-803785 GCA_900205405.1 Echinochloa crus-galli
TGACACGACTGACTTTTCTCGAGTCTTAAAAAGGCTCATTGAATAAATGACGCATGCAGTTTATAATTAATATAGGGGAACGAGTGGATCGGAGGAAGTACGTGAAGCAGAACAGATCCTTTTGTTTAAAGCTGGGAATAAATATAGGTTACTAGTTTCTTAGTGCAAACATATGCTATTTTTGAGTGGATAAAGTGGTCGGTCAGTATTGCTAGGGGAGATGCAGTGTACATAAAAAAAACTACACTCCAGAGTCCAGATGTACAGTAGTACAGTACCATGTAGAATCTGAAATCCTGAAGTGCTGTTGCAACGTAACGATAAGCACGCACGTCGCCATCCCCTCGGGCCGGTCTTGGCAATAGTACATACCAAGCAATGGTGCCTGCAAGAAGAGAGTGTTAGGCGATCGACAACTATGCGCAACTTTTAATCGTTCTGCATGTCTGACGAAGCCACACGGCATGTACTGACGATGTGCTGTGCATGCACATAGCCATCATCTTTTCATTCTTTCCGATCCCGATGGCAATGCATATTTATCATCATGCCGGCGCAGTAGCGTGTGCGTGTCACTGATGTGTCGCATTGCTGGAGCTGACGCTCCTTTTTATCCACTCCACTCCGATGCATGTGTGATCGTGATCGTGATCGACCCGAGTCACCCGACGCATGCCATGCCATCAGTGTCACGTCGTCCCGAACGAACTCCCCCGATCACGCACACGCCGGAAAGAAAAGAAAGGAGCTCGAACCAGGCAACCAGCAGGCTAAAAGGGGGTCCTTTTTCCTGGCCTAACCCGGCCTCTTTCGTCGCCATGCATCCTTAATGCTTTAGTCGCCGGCCGGCCGGCTGGCTTTTGTGGCGTGGCGTGCGTGGCCACTGCGCCGGCCGGGGCTCCTGGCGGCGCCACCGAGCTAGCTGATCGGCGAGGACCACCACCACTCGCCGGTGGCCACTGCTGCTGGCCGATGTGGCCGGAGATGGCCGGCATGTGACGGCTACTAATTATAAGCTCTTCCATCCGGTGGCTGTAGTAGCCCCGGCGAGTAACAGAGAGATTATATCCGCCGCCGTTGTTTATCGCCGCCGATCAATCGACACGCGAGAGGGGGAGATAGCTAGATTCATTCATATTCACCGGCTCCCGATTACTAAGAAGAGTCTAAGACGACGACCAAGATGGCGCCAATGATTTGTTTCATCTGGATGGAGCGGTGATCATCCACCGTACCCATAGATGCGATCGATCGTGCGAAAAGCGTGCCTGCTTTTCATTCGCCGCAGGCAGGCAGGCAGGATCTGATCTGAGCGGCTAGCTTATTACTCGTCAGTTGCTTTTGCATTGCTCGATCAGTGGGTGGGGTACGACGGTGGCCCTGCTGCAACTGCAAAGGCGCCATATATTGCTTCCTTCGTTCGTGCGCCTTCTTTCTGCTTGATGACTATATATATAACACACGTGGAGATATTTACCATTATATTATAGTAAATTACTTAGTAAGAACTTACTAAAATCTCGTGAATTACTATAGTAATTATAGTAACTCAAAGTGGCTATAGAATAGTTATTCTATGGCCGGCCATAGACTATAAGTTATATTATCTCATGATACATGATGAATTTGATCCGACGAAGAGTATGTACATGTAGCATGTGATGATACTAGACTATCTGTGATGATATATACGTTGGGTATGTAAGCATACATTAAATATATAGACATGCTATTTTATATAGTATTATAAAGGTATAATTAAAATATATTTAAAAATAGGGTATCAATCATCCGCTACATACGTTGATCTCAGCCCATTCAGTGGTATAGATTCTAGGAGGTACGCACATGGTATATGCGAAGTTGCATTGGGCATGCATGCGTGCGTCTAGACTCGATCTAGGTCCCCCCCACACAGCACACACAGAGGTATGTACACACAGATGCATGCATGGGCGCGGCGCAGCCACGTCGATGACACGGAAGAAAAGTCTTCCCCGATCGCCAGCTCTCAGTGATCGATCAGAGCTGCAGGATCTAATTAAATTAGAATCCACTCCCGGCCGTGTCGTTTTCGATCGATCGATCCCTTGTTGGACTCCCGGCCGGCCTCCCTCCTGTACGGAAGATGGAGTAGCTGCCTGAGACGCATGGGCGACGACGCGACGTCTGGATCGGAGTCCAGTAGCTTTCACGGGAACAGTAGGGAAGAACCAGCAGGCAGCAGCAGCCGGCAACGACGACGCATAGGCGGTATACATAGATGCATATGCATGCGCGACGCGTCAGCAGCTAGCTAGCGATCGAATCAGCACTCCGTCAGCAGCCTGCTCTCTAAAGGCGCCTCAGCTAGCTGGTCGCTGGACCATGCTTCAGCATCGGCATCATATCGATCACGGCATGAATGGCTGGCCCCGCCTTTGGGCTTTGTTTCCGGCCGGCCCCGATCTGCAGACGAGAGCTAGCTAGCTAGCTAGCTACGTTAGTACTGTATATATGTACGGGATCAATAATAATTGCCGAGGAGTAGCTATAGCTAGCTCGCACCGGATTTGGCATCCTTTATCCTTTCCCCCCGCGACGGCTAGCGATCACTCACTAATCACATATTGATGAGTGCGTGCAGCAAGGACGTACAACTAGCTAGCCCTAGCCGATCGAGCAGGCCGTGCCGTCGTCATCGCTAGCTCGCTGCGCATGCCGGCCAGCCAGCCATAACGAGGCACCGACACTGCACCTCTTTGCCTCTGTGCCGGATCCAGAAGACAAGAGAAGCTTACGCATACGACCGTGACGTCAGGCCTGCGCCTCAGCCCGTCGATCCCCCATGCCGTACGTGTCCATTCATTGGCCATGCATCAGTATCATGCTCCCCTGCCTCGCTGCTGCCGGAGCGAAAAGGCGAGACGGGCCCGCCTGCAGGGAGGCAGCGCAATGATTAAGAGGGGACGTCTGTTCCCGGCGACGAGCTGAGCTGAGCTCGGCGTCGCCGGTATGCATGGTGGCCAGCGATCGATGGCGACGGCGCGGCCTGGCCACCCTGCTGTCGAAATTCGCCTCCGATCATGGCCGGGCGATTGGGGCATATATATCGATCGATCGAGACCTAGTAGCTGGTACGCGCGGATCATGTGCCCTGCCTCGCAGCGACTTAGAATTCAATCAATCTGCTAAATTCAAGCCGGTCATCAAGATGCAGGTGACGGTCGCGATCCATTGCGCGCGCTTGCAAAAAAAAGGCGAGGCGCCCAGCTAGGCCTCCTACGTGCTCTGCAAAGGAACGCACGCCACGGGGTCGTGTTCAGCTCGCGTGCAATGCATCTCGGTCGCGGCCGTTTCATTTTCAGGACTGAAAGAAAAGAAAAAGAAAGAAACAGGGTCCAAGAGTGCAGCGATCTTCTTCTGACCGAGGACACTGTGTCCAGAACCTATTGCTTTCCGGCCTCCTGAAGTAAACCTCTGAGTGCGAAATGGGAACACGTACTGCGACGTCTGCGAGGAGCTCGTAGCTGATGGATCAGCGTTGACAGAATATACATTACTACAGTTCTAGAGCAGTTGCCATACTTATGTATGTTCTTAATTACTGCTCTTCAAAATTCCCAAGAAGCTTCTCCACCTTCTTTTCCCCCCTCTCTCTCACTTTTTTTCCCGACCGGCTTTACGCATGTCCATTCCATAGAAAAGACGCCGCAATTAGTACCCCGCTGACCAGTCCTTGTTGTATTCATGTCATATAAACAGTACTCCATGGGGGTACACAGGTTGTCGACAAGGACAGCCCAAAAGGATGGGAAACAAACCAAGACCGCACATGCCGTACCCTACATAGGAAAAAAGAAAGAAAAGACATCTGCGTTCGCCGTGTTGTTCAGAATTTCTGCACAGTGTGTTCAGTTCTGTCTTCCACAAAGAGATGGGCAGATCGATGGCGTTCTCAGTACTCATGAGCCTCACCGATTTTCTGGCCTGGCATGGGTTTCCCTGCTGAATCTTTCAGAAAGCTATGGCTCCCTGTGTGCAAGCTAGCATGCATACGATGTTTGGTTTGGGAGTTGGGACCTGCTGCTAAAACCAACCAAGCCTTTTGACAAACGCATGTCGCATTTATTTATAGGCAGCTGTTTGGACGTCATGTCATCACATAAGCGAGCGAGCGAGCGAGCACTGAGATGTGGCCTCGCTCTTGGCCTCTTGTTCTCGGTTCCGTGCCGCTGTCCACGGACAAATACCAAAAGTAGCATTGATAATGAACATTGACAAGTAATTAAGCTCTGATAATCTGATGGATAACGAATCAGAGCTTCGTCGTCATCGAGATCGCAATCTGAACTCTGAAGAACGTACGTACACGAGCATCAGGCCGGGGAATGCTGGGGAATTCTGAAAGTGGATTTCCATTGATTTCCACGGTACAAATGAACAAAGCAAAGGTGCTAGAGCGAGCGACTAGTTACAGTGCCTCGCGGGGAAGGGTTTGCAAATAGAAGCCTTCCCAGCCGAGGCCTAGAGGCAATGGCGATGGGATGGTACTGAAACAGCAGCAGGATACCAAAAAAAAAAGGAATATAATGCTAGTAGGATTCTATGATCAACGATGGACGTTCTTCTCCTAATTAACAATAAGCTTTTGATAAGATACAGATGCAACGAGAACAAAAACTCCTCTGCCATTTCTTTTTTCCGCTGTGGAGGGAGCTGAGGGAGGGGAGGTGTGGTAGCCGAGTCAGACGTTGTAGATGGAGCTGCTGGTTTCAGGTGGTGTTGGCGTCGGCGACGAGCCTGCGCAGGAAGTCCCTGACCTCGGCCGGCTCGCGGAGGGAGAAGGACGCGCCGGTCTCCTTGGGGAACTTGGTCACGAGGATCCCCGCGCCCTGCCCCCGGCCTCGCAGCACCTGCCCGACACAAACACGGAATCGTCAGAGACAGAATATTTTTCAGCTGCAGAATTCCATTCAGAGCTCTCAAGATACGGCTGGCTGACGATCTCAGCAAGATGTACGCCGTACGCACGCACCTTGAACGCGTCCTCGTCGGTGCGGTCGTCGCCGATGTAGATCGGGAACACGTCGCTGCGCTCCGCGTAACCTGGAAGCACCAAAGGCTGTCAGTCAGAGCGAGAACAAGAAGAACGCTGCCGCCATGCGGATGATTCAGAGATGATTGGGAGCTATGTCATCTGCAGAAGAAGTAGATGGAAAGGAACTGACCGAGGGATTGGAGGAGGAACTCGAGGGCCCTGCCCTTGTCCCACTTGATGACGGGGCGGACCTCGAGGACCTTGCGGCCCTGCGTGAGGCGGAGGCCCGGGTAGTCCTTGAGCACGGAGCGGACCCGGTCGAAGAGCGCCGCCCAGGCGCCTTCCTCCACGCAGCGGAAGTGCACCGACAGGCAGAACTTGTTGTTCTCCACCTTGGCGCCCGGGATGGAGGCCTCCACCGCCTCCAACAGCGCGCCGTGCACCTCCTGGATCACCGGGAGGAACTCGCTCGCCGGCTGGCAGAGCACCGACTCGCCGCCGGCCGACTCCTGGTATGACGCGTCCAGCGGCAGCTAGCCACGTCAGCCAAACAACTCGAGGAGCAAGCAAGGATGATGAACACAACAGGTGATGTAAATTACTGCATCAGCACAGCAGTACCTTGTTGTTGTTGTCGCGGTTGTTGGGGTTGGCGGTGGACCCTCGGATGTCCATCCCGTGGCTCCCGGCGTAGTAGAGCTCCTCCAGCCGCACGAAGTCCAACACCTGCGAGCAGCGAGCACGTCAGCGTCGTCGTCGTCGTCCCGCACGTCGCCGTCGCCACCGGGAGGGTCCGGCGGGCCGTCCGGCTACCGAACACTAGTGATGGCTGGCGGCAGCAGGAGAAGGAAGAAAAAGGGGGGGAGAGCTCCCGCCAAGTGGAGGAGCTTCTAGCTGGGTTTCGTGTGTCTGTCTGTGTGGCGGTGAGAGGGCGAGGAAAGGGACGGACTTTTCCTCTTTCAATTCAATGGGGGGAGAGAGAGAGAAGAGGGTTGTGGAAGCAGGAAGGCGATATGATGAATGTGTATCAGCAAGTATGTATGTACCTTGTCACAGCACCGCCCGCTGACGATCGCCGTCGGGAAGCGCGCCGCCACGCCGCGCACCGCCTCCCTCATCTGCGTCCACCAGTTAGTTTTACAGCGTCAGTCTTCCCTTCAGAAGATGCCCAAAGAAGAGGCCGAGACGAACGAAAAGCTTTTGCTTTTGGGAAGCAGAGCATGCTCTGCTTTCTTATATATGATGATGCATGTCTGTCTGTCGGATGCGAGCAGGAGGATGAGGAGGATGAAGATGGAGGGCAAGTACCTCGTCGGTCATGACGGCGCGGTCGGGGTCCTCGACGATCGGCGAGAGCGTGCCGTCGTAGTCCAGGAACACCGCCACCTGCTTCCCCTTGGCCGCCGCCGCCACCGCGTCGAACCGCTCCAATGCCGACGGGTGCCGCTCCTGCATGAATCCATGAATGGTGAGTGAATCTGGGTGGCAATTCGAGAGGCCATCCATCGGCGGCCGGCGTGTATTTACCATCCAGTCGTCGTGCTCGGCGTCGCCGGCGCCGGCGCCGGGCACCAGGGGCGCCATGAGCCTGTGCCTGGGTGAAGAGGCCTTCATGGAGTCCAGCCAGGAGCCCATGACGGCGGCGCTGAGGTCGACCTGCGCCGCCGCCAGCTTCCTGCACGACTCGCCCCCCGTCGTCCGCGGCGGCGGGAACGAGAAATGCCGCGCCGCCGCCACGACGGCGTCCTCGGGGCCCAGCACCACGCCGTGCTTCGTCATGGTCACCGACTCGCTGCTGGCTACTCGGCAACCGACCGCCGCCGATCAATCAGGAACAGCAGCGGCGGTGGCTAGAGACTAGAGAGAGGAAGAGCAGATCGAGGGGTGGGATCGGAGAAGAGGGAGGCGAGATGGATGCTGGCCGATTTCAAGCTGTGGAAGGGATGGATGGATGCTTCTAGCTTGGGCTGTGTGGGAGTTTGGGGTGGTGGAGGAGCCTATTTATAGGTAGCGGGGGAAGGAAGGGGGCAGGCCTGGCGAACCCTTTTTGCTGCCAGTTTTTTCCCCTCTTCTCCTCCATATTTAATTTTTTATATAACAATTATAAAAAAACACGCGAGGGTTTTCTTGGCCCCCACTGGGTTGTTACGAAGGCGAAGCACGCACCTCAGGAAATCACAAGTGGGGCATTTATGTGGGACCTTGCTTTCTCCTCTTGTCCTCCTTTTTGGTCAGGTTCACTGCAAGGTTGGTTTCATCTTTTTATTATTGACTGTGTTTAGTTGATGAAAAAATGGGTGAAAAGTTGGTAGAAAAGTCACATCGGACACTGTAGCGCACTGTAGCACTTTTCGTTTGTTTGTGATAAACATTATCCTATCATGATCTAACTAGGCTCAAAAGATTCGTTCGTCGTGTACATCAAAACTATGTAATTAGTTTTTTTATTTACCTACATTTAATGCTCCATGCACGAGGAGAGAGATTTGATATGATTTGATGGGATAGGTGAATAGTGAAGTTTGAAAAGAGAATTTTTGGAACTAAACAGGGCCATTGATGAAATTTCGTAAAGTGTTGATACCTGATGACTAAGCAATGAGTAGGCGAGAACTGAGAAGGAAAAGGAGTGTATGCATGTGATACTAAAACTGTATTCGAGTAACTCAGGAATATGAAGGTCTGTATCCTGAAAAACTTAAAAACATGTGCGTAATGTGAGGGCACTAGTACTACTACTCTTTCTGATGTACAATAACCTAGGAGAAGTACTGGTACGACTTTGGTTTCTGATGCACATACTTTATGATGAAGCAGTTTCTTCAAAAACGAGGGAAATAAAGCAAAAAAAAAAGAAAAGAAAAGAAAAACACCCGCACTGCAAAAGTCAGCCGTTGATCTGGTCAAGGTTTGCAACCTAGCGCGGGGAGGCGGATGGATCCAAACTCCCATAAGCCTTCGCGTTAACCAACGCGCCAACCGCTTTAACTAACGCAACTTCGCAAGGGGAAGAGGAGGAGGAGCGGGGGCCGCCGGGCCACGTCGGAGCTGGGTCACGGTTGCGCTGTCGCCCTCCACGCGTCCACGCAGGGGCGCCAGCTCGGACGCGCCGCCGTGGGGCCCGCGTCCACGTGTTGCTCCAAGGGAGCCTGTGGGGCGCGGGGACCGCGCGTCGACATGGAGTTGGGCCCACGTGTTCCTGTCCGTCTCCGTGGCTGAGCTGTTGTGTGAGGGTACTGTGGTGTAGGAGTTGAAATGTTTTTACTGATGGGATAAATGAGAGCTCTGTTTTTTTTATCAACAAATGAGAGCTCTGTTGTGCTCGTAATGAACTTTGGTGAGTATAAACTGTTGCCGAAAGAATCAAAGGAATGATGTGTTTCATTTAAAGACGACCAACCATTGTGGAAATAATTTTATGCATGGATCTAGTAACATCTATCGTAGATTGCCAATGTACGTAATCTTTTTTTGTATTGCGCAGGTGAAGATTAATTAGAAAACATTTGATGATTGGCAATAATCGTAATTTAGAGTCGGAAGATCGAGTGTATGGCAACACATTCACGAGCCAAATGTAGCATGTACTGTTGACTACAACTCTGGAAAATATAAATGATGTTGTCTAATTTGATAAGTAGAAATCTATCTCCCCCGCTCTCTTACTTTCTGGATAAAATTTGGCACCTTTAGCTCGCTACTTTTTGAACAAGTTTTGATGAAGCAAAAAGCAACTGAGTTTTTTGTTTCCCAAGGCATGAACTACGTACTCGCTCTAACCTTTTTTAGGGGGGAAACCGTGACCATGAGTGGCCTTTCCAGGAGAGGGAGAGTAGGCTCCCCCTAAAGACAGTAGACATCCCTACCCTAACGAACGCCCGTAGGAAAACCCCTTGTGCATCTGTGGGCTACCTGTTTCACTTCACCTGTCGTGGACACCACGCATACCAACTGTTCCTTTCTTCAAAAAAAAAAAGAAATCAATGAAGGACCCCCTTCTAGAATTGCATGTCCGTCCATGTTACTTTACACTATACTACGCGTACTACTCTAAAGAACGGTAGGTTAATTCATATGTAATGCCTCTCATTGCATTGCCTAACTGACATGTGGGCCCCGTAACCTAGCCTGCCTCATGTGTTCAGGGCAGTCACAACCCTCCATGTAGGATGGTTTTCATAGCATTAATTAGGCTGCCACATATGACTTTTTGCTTGTGTGGCACTGTATTAAATAAGAGAGTGGAAAGAGGAAGAAACTGGGTCTCATGCAAGACCCAGTGTCGACACGAGAACCGACACTACCAAAGTTTGCATTGGAAGATGATAATGTCTTCATGATAGAAAAAGAACAAGTATGATTGGTAGAGAGAAAAGATGATAAATTTATTAATGATCCATCCTAAGAAATCATGGGTTGAAGAATATAGTGTCTAAGGTGATGTCTTGCTAACATGACAGCATGGACACTACCCATAGATATGATGGGTTGAGACTGCCCTCAGACGTTGTTGCTATGATATCATGGCTGATTAGTTGTTGCTATAGCCCTACTACGCCCTAGAGTACATTATTGGTCCATAAGATGGGATCTGTTTTTGATTGTCTGTCGAGAGATGAGGGAAAGATCCATTCAATTCCAGAGTCTCGAACACTGCAAACTTCACGGGCGTAGAAGTTTCAGAGGCATCGTCGTGCTGGGCCGGGGGCCGGGCATGCAATATTCAAATGCACGCTGCTTGGAAGATTCTTTGTTCGAGCCCAGACCGTCAAAGTCACAGTTTCTAGGTCACCACCACCGTACCCCTTTCACGCACATAATGTAGAGCCACCACGCTAACCTTCTGGTTATTATTTAGTGTGATTGTATATATGCGCGCATAATTGTACGCATCTGCATACAAGTCGGCCGGGTCTGTCAGAACTTTAGACTTGTGTTTGCGAGTATAGTATAGATCCAATTGCATGTGAAACTACTACCGTATTGATTCAGTCCCAGTATTCTACTGTATATATGATACCGTTTCTTTTTGGTCTGCAACTTGTGAGGAGAAGTCCAAGTCGCTGCTGTCTACTTGACTTTGACCCTGAAGAAAAGGATGCGTTGCGCAGCTGCAGCTGCAGCTGCATGCATGACTCTGATTTTTTGTTTTTTTTTGTTGCGACCAGCATGCATGACTGACTCTGAACAGTGCGTCGGGGACCCAGCAAAGCAGCTGAACAGCCGTCGAAGCTGCCTAGCTCCTTCCTGCTGCGTCGGCTCTCTGCCACCTGTTAGTAGTAATTCGGAGAATGACTTTACTTGCAGCTTCCGAGGAGAAAAAAAAACTTTAACTTTCTCTGTTTGCAAGGGGGGAATAGCAACGGAAATTATGGTAAAAATTGAATATGATTAGTAAATGTAAAATGGCTGTAATGTAGGTGAAACTTTTGCTGCTATTCGGAATAAAATACAGAGCTCAGCAGGGGCGACACCAGATGGGTGTGGACTGGACACTCCTACTCCGTGCCTGTAAGATTCCGGACAGCATGTGTATGCAACGATGCCCGGAACACCGAAGGATTGCTGAATACAAAAGGCTAGATTGTGCTACACGAAAAGATTCAGAGTTAGACTGGTGGTAATTTTTAACTACTCCGGTCAAAGTCTCTAATAATGCCGCCATTAACTACAGAACAACTGCTGGGATAGATACCTCACGGCATCTGCAATAGACCACTCTACTCTACCTGCTAAAAAAAACTGTGTTAACGTGTGATCTCCGCAGTCCGCGCAGGAACTGTATGACTTTTGCAAGCTAGGAATTGTTCTCAACTTTCCACCAGGTACACATGGACTGAAAAGGCAAACGTCCATGTGACAGAAAGCTTGATAGCGAGAGGCTTTTTGCCAAGAAATAAAAAGAGGAAAAAATGCATGGACGGTTTGTCTTGGAGTGCCATCTAGATCTATAAACTTTGAAAGTTGCGTGGACTCGGGTCCTAAAACTGGTTAAATGTGTCGACTAGGTTTAAAGCGGCCTAAATATCCCTACTACACAGTTGTATGTGTATGTTGTATGGACATTGCATATGGATACAACAAAAGTGACAGGAGGTATTTTGGGAATTTTGGATCTAGATGGCATAGCTTAACAAATTTATAAAATGATGATTTCACATTTGTCAGCTTTCTTTAGCTTGTTGCAAAAGGATGCTGTTAATTATATTGCTGTTTTGAAAAACACCGTGCAACATTGCTTGATTGAGCTTGCGCCGGCCAGACACGACGGCCGGTTTCATTATGTTCCGTTTGCTAATCACAACTTTTTGGGCAATCAGATTATGGAGGATTAATATATTATTGGCAATTTGCTAATACTGTAAGAAAAGCTAGTAAGCTCTCCTCTTACCCATATGACTTTTGGTAGTGTGTGCTTCAACATGCAGTGATCGCCAAAATGAAAAAATAGCTATTATATTGGTAAGGGAGAGAGAATATATTTTTGATAATATGATATGAGTAATGTGTTGGAAATGCTCAAACATCGTAGGCCACTTGTAAGAAACTGAAGGGAAAGATGGAAAGTCTGTTTGTAGTGTATGCTTTGTTCACTCATGATCTCAGCTGCACTGTTCTTGCATTACATGTGTGGTTAATTGTGGCTGCGCGTAGGATACATGATACCTAGACGTTAACCTGTCTCATGCAAGACCCAGTGTCGACACGAGAACCTATGCATAGGACACTACCAAAGTTAGCATTGGGAGATGATGGTGTCTTCATGATAGAAAAAGAACAAGTATGATTGGTAGAGAGAAAAGATGAT
>OAMR01000309.1:804887-857185 GCA_900205405.1 Echinochloa crus-galli
CCCCGGCTGGCAGCCTTCAGCCCCGCCGTCCTCCGACGGCGCGCGAGCGGCGGCCGTGGATGGCTTTCGCGTCGGCAACGACTTCGGACAGCCTCCCGACAGCGGACGATCGCGCGGCGGCGGTGGAGATATCCGGCGGCGGCCGGGGACGGCCGCGCGATGACGGTGGAGGCCTCCTACGGTGGCCACGGACGGCTGCGCGGTGCCAGCGAGGGGTGCCAGTCTTCCCGGCCGGCAGCCTTCAGACTTGCCGCCCTCCGGCGGCGCACGTAGCGGCCGGACCCCGAACTCTGAAGGCACGCTGGCGGCCGTGGATGGCTCTCATGGCAGCAATGGCGGCGGACAGTCGCGTGACGATGCTGAGGACTCCAGCGCCGGCCGCGTGGCGACGGTGGAGGCCTCCTATGGCGACTGCGGACGGCTGTGCGGTGGCGGCGGCAAGGGGTGCCAGTCTCCCAAGCCGACAACGACGTTGGAGGCCTCCCATGGTGGCCACAGACGGCTACGCGTCGGCGGCGGACGAAGTAATATAGACCGTTGGATCTTCATAAAATCCGACGATATATATTATTTTTTAAATTATTAACAGAATAATATAGACCGTTGGATCTTCGTAAGATCCGACGGTCCATATTCTTCTCTTTTTTAGATTAACGTGGTAATTTCTTGGTCCTCTCGGCGAACGTGGTGGCTCCTTTTAACACTATTGTATTAATATAATAGATTGCATGCGAAACTACTACCGTATTGATTCAGTCCCAGTATTCCACTGTATTTGTCTGTATATATGATACTGTTTCTTTTTGGTCTGCAACTTGTGAGGAGAAGTCCAAGTCGCTGCTGTCTACTTGACTTTGACCCTGAAGAAAAGGATGCGTTGCAGCTGCAGCTGCATGCATGACTGACTCTTTTTTTTTGCGACCAGCATGCATGACTGACTAGTGCGTCGGGGACCCAGCAAAGCAGCTGGACAGCCGTCGAAGCTGCCTAGCTCCTTCCTGCTGCGTCGGCTCTCTGCCACCTGTTAGTAATTCGGAGAAATGACTTTACATGCAGCTTCCGAGGAGAAAAAAACTTTAACTTTCTCTGTTTGCAAGGGGGGAAATAGCAATGGAAATTATGGTAAAAACTAAATATGATAAGTAAATGTAAAAATGGCTGTAATGTAGATGAAAAAACTTCTGCTGCTCCTCGGAATAAAATACAGAGCTCAGCAGGGCGCGACACCAGATGGGTGTGGACTGGACACTCCTACTCCGTGCCTGTAAGATTCCGGACAGCATGTGTATGCAACGATGCCCGGAACACCGAAGGATTGCTGAATACAAAAGGCTAGATTGTGCTACACGAAAAGATTCAGAGTTAGACTGGTGGTAATTTTTAACTACTCCGGTCAAAGTCTCTAATAATGCCGCCATTAACTACAGAACAACTGCTGGGATAGATACCTCACGGCATCTGCAATAGACCACTCTACTCTACCTGCTAAAAAAAACTGTGTTAACGTGTGATCTCCGCAGTCCGCGCAGGAACTGTATGACTTTTGCAAGCTAGGAATTGTTCTCAACTTTCCACCAGGTACACATGGACTGAAAAGGCAAACGTCCATGTGACAGAAAGCTTGATAGCGAGAGGCTTTTTGCCAAGAAATAAAAAGAGGAAAAAATGCATGGACGGTTTGTCTTGGAGTGCCATCTAGATCTATAAACTTTGAAAGTTGCGTGGACTCGGGTCCTAAAACTGGTTAAATGTGTCGACTAGGTTTAAAGCGGCCTAAATATCCCTACTACACAGTTGTATGTGTATGTTGTATGGACATTGCATATGGATACAACAAAAGTGACAGGAGGTATTTTGGGAATTTTGGATCTAGATGGCATAGCTTAACAAATTTATAAAATGATGATTTCACATTTGTCAGCTTTCTTTAGCTTGTTGCAAAAGGATGCTGTTAATTATATTGCTGTTTTGAAAAACACCGTGCAACATTGCTTGATTGAGCTTGCGCCGGCCAGACACGACGGCCGGTTTCATTATGTTCCGTTTGCTAATCACAACTTTTTGGGCAATCAGATTATGGAGGATTAATATATTATTGGCAATTTGCTAATACTGTAAGAAAAGCTAGTAAGCTCTCCTCTTACCCATATGACTTTTGGTAGTTTCAGCAGTGATCGCCAAAAACGAAAAGAGTAGCTATTGGTAAGGGAGAGAGAAGATATTTTTGATAATATGATATGAGTAATGTGTTGGAAATGCTCAAACATCGTAGGCCACTTGTAAGAAACTGAAGGGAAAGATGGAAAGTCTGTTTGTAGTGTATGCTTTGTTCACTCATGATCTCAGCTGCACTGTTCTTGCATTACATGTGTGGTTAATTGTGGCTGCGCGTAGGATACATGATACCTAGACGTTAACCTAACCGGTTTGTTTAATTCATTTGTAATGTTTCTCAGAACACGCTTACTTCACTGCTCCTACTGCTCCTACTGCATGCTGGAGAGTACGTAGTTGCTAGTCACTCGACTGTCAGGCCTGTTAAACCAACACGGCATTACATATTTATTTACATATATGATAGAGTTCACTGGTTGAAGTCCGTAGTTGCAAGGAACTTGCCATTTCTGATGACAGAGAGACTGTGCTACGCCAAATATACCGAGGTCTTGTTTACTTCTAAAGCTTGACAAGCCAAACTTAACATTTTACCATTAATGTGTCACTGTAGTATTTCATTTGTATTTATGAATAATTGTCCAAACATTGATTAATTAGGCTCAAAATGTTTGTCTCGTAAAGTACAATAAAACTGAGCAGTTGGTTTTAAATTTCATCTACGTTTAGTACTCCATGTATATGCCGATATTTTGATGTGATGAGAATCTTCTTTTTTTTATAGTGGAATTTGGGGATAAATTTGGGAAACTAAACAAGACCTGAATAGACAAAACACCAAATGGATTAAACAAATAAAATTGTGCTGGTAATAAGCGACAAATCATGAAGGTTCAATGGACGCTTGTCGGCGAGCCTTGTAGCCTCCTAATCCTTCTCTCTCTACCGAAAAGTCGCCCTCCTTTTAAATAAATATATAGCCACTGATTGACTTTTTTTTGCAAGGACCTAATTGTGTCTCGATCGTGTCACTTACTAGTTGACACCTGATTAATCAGCTTTTGTACAGGGCAGCCCCGGTTGACGCATGTACGGTTTCAGTGACTTGTGTGGCTACCACGCCAGCCACCTGGAAATCAAGCAGCACAAGGTAGGGTCACAATATTAGGCCGTGCCGTGTGTGCACGAAATGAAATGTAGCTTGTACTTACATCTATGTTTGCATCCTGGTTGTTCTGATGAGGCATATATTGCGTTCAGGGACACATGCATGCATGTATCCTGCATAAGAATATTCTTGTGCCCTAGGCATTGTCTGGGGTGGGTTCTTCTCATCAGCACTGACTTTTCGAAAGAATGCTCAGTAACATTGGAAATTAGATTCTGAACTTGGGTCATTGAGACATTGAATAGGCCTAGCAGGTTGGTGACTCCTCATTTGCATTGAAACACCAATATATTTGCACTCCTCATTTCAGCTAGCCTTGCTGCTTGGTCCGTGTCAATGCTATTCCAAAGCTTCTCTAAGCAGACATGATGGTCGTGCTAGCTAGCTAGCATTGAACGGTAATAAGGTGTCGATAGATGGTGAGCAGTCAGCTACCTGCAGGTGCTCGTCGTACGTGGACGGAAAGGTCCTTTAATTTGTACACAACTGTAACATGTGCCAGCCGTTACTTGGTACACATGCACGTCGAGGAGCACCGTCGCCGTTGCACGAAAAAAAAAAAGAGGAGCCCATGCCCTGAAAGCAAAGGGAGGGTCGCCGTGGGCCGTGGACGGTCACCACACGCATTAATTTCTTTTTGATGTGTGCTGCCCTCCCTGTGGACTCGCCTGCCAGTGGGCCCGGCCGGCCGACCAAGCGTGGGCTCCACAGTATCCGCCTCGCGACCTCTGGTTCTGACTGTCACGTCGGTTGATGTAACAGGTGTCACAGCAGTGGCAGCGATGGTTGTTTTATCTTATTTATTTATTTATGAGAAAAACTAAATCGCCAGTGTTTTGTTTTTTATTTTCTTATAACGAGCAAAAAAAATCTGATCTGGCCCGCTCTCTCTCTCTCTCTCTTGAGATATTGGCTACTGTTTCTCTTGGTTTTCATTTTGAAAAATTCGCTACCTCGAAGTGTCTGCTCACAAGAACAAGAAAAGGACGAAGCTGTAAGTATCTTTTGTTCATTAGAAAAAAAGATAAGCGGTAAGTATATATCCACCGCGACATGGATCTGAATAGGAAGCGCACCATGATGACGTGCCTATGCAAACCTAGCTAGTGGGGAACACCTTTCCTATCAGACGACACGTTTAGTGCTGTTGGGAATATGCCCAAGAGACAACTGGATTCGATCCACTAGTCTTATTGGGCCACAAATGTTGTGAAGCCCATTACCAGGGGAAGGGGTGCTTTATTTATTAGTCCCATATTGCTAATGGAATATGGTGTGGAGAATTTTATCCAAATAAATAGAGACCAAACCTCTCTGAGAAAGATACGACTTCCAAGCAATAGTTGCTTTTCTCCCCATCGTGCTCGCGGACCTAGCAGTCCGGTGCGCGACGTTTCAATCCTCGTACGTGTGGATACCTCGGAGGTGCTGCGCTTGGAGCACAAGGACGAACCGCACGTGCAGGACCAGACGGACGTAAGCAACTGCACTGCACTGCCACTTCGACGCGTTCGTCTACATCGAGACGGCTTCCGCTGCAACTGCGCGTCTAGTGGTAACAATCTGTGATCTATAACTGCTGCTGTTCCTATTTTGGGTGAACGACTTTTTGTGTGAGCTAGCGTAGCTTCTATCGTTTCCCAACAGTGGTACCAGAGCGATAGCTGTTTCGTTATAGATTCGGATATATGCATATAGAGATATGCTTGGATGTAGATTAGTCTCTGATCGGTTTGTGATCTCCACGACAAGCTTACACCAAAATCGGACAAGTAGATATACCGGAGTTAAGTGATACACGTAAACCCAGGCATGGTGAAATATAGATCAATGTGATTGGTCGGATCGAATTTAGGTATATTGACGGTAGCGATAACGGCGGACGGTCCGTGCAAGAACGGCGGACGGTCCGCGAGAGAGCGGCGAACGGTTCGCGAGAGAACGGCGGACGGTCCGTAAATTCGGTCAAGAATCTTACAGAGACGTTATCTAGCGTTCTAGAGAGACGGACGGTCTGCAAGAGCTGGTCGGACAGTCCGCGGAGCGAATCGGACAGTCCGGGGAAAACGGCGGACGGTCCGCGCAAGAACGGCGGACGGTCCGCGAAAGAGCGGCGGACGGTCCGTAAATTCGGTCAAGAATCTTACAGAGACGTTATCTAGCGTTCCAGAGAGACGGACGGTCTGCAAGAGCTGGTCGGACAGTCCGCGGAGCGAATCGGACAGTCCGGGGAAAACGGCGGACGGTCCGCGCAAGAACGGCGGACGGTCCGCGAAAGAGCGGCGGACGGTCCGTAAATTCGGTCAAGAATCTTACAGAGACGTTATCTAGCGTTCCAGAGAGACGGACGGTCTGCAAGAGCTGGTCGGACAGTCCGCGGAGCGAATCGGACAGTCCGGGGAAAACGGCGGACGGTCCGCGCAAGAACGGCGGACGGTCCGCGAAAGAGCGGCGGACGGTCCGTAAATTCGGTCAAGAATCTTACAGAGACGTTATCTAGCGTTCCAGAGAGACGGACGGTCTGCAAGAGCTGGTCGGACAGTCCGCGGAGCGAATCGGACAGTCCGGGGAAAACGGCGGACGGTCCGCGCAAGAACGGCGGACGGTCCGCGAAAGAGCGGCGGACGGTCCGTAAATTCGGTCAAGAATCTTACAGAGACGTTATCTAGCGTTCCAGAGAGACGGACGGTCTGCAAGAGCTGGTCGGACAGTCCGCGGAGCGAATCGGACAGTCCGGGGAAAACGGCGGACGGTCCGCGCAAGAACGGCGGACGGTCCGCGAAAGAGCGGCGGACGGTCCGTAAATTCGGTCAAGAATCTTACAGAGACGTTATCTAGCGTTCCAGAGAGACGGACGGTCTGCAAGAGCTGGTCGGACAGTCCGCGGAGCGAATCGGACAGTCCGGGGAAAACGGCGGACGGTCCGCGCAAGAACGGCGGACGGTCCGCGAAAGAGCGGCGGACGGTCCGTAAATTCGGTCAAGAATCTTACAGAGACGTTATCTAGCGTTCCAGAGAGACGGACGGTCTGCAAGAGCTGGTCGGACAGTCCGCGGAGCGAATCGGACAGTCCGGGGAAAACGGCGGACGGTCCGCGCAAGAACGGCGGACGGTCCGCGAAAGAGCGGCGGACGGTCCGTAAATTCGGTCAAGAATCTTACAGAGACGTTATCTAGCGTTCCAGAGAGACGGACGGTCTGCAAGAGCTGGTCGGACAGTCCGCGGAGCGAATCGGACAGTCCGGGGAAAACGGCGGACGGTCCGCGCAAGAACGGCGGACGGTCCGCGAAAGAGCGGCGGACGGTCCGTAAATTCGGTCAAGAATCTTACAGAGACGTTATCTAGCGTTCCAGAGAGACGGACGGTCTGCAAGAGCTGGTCGGACAGTCCGCGGAGCGAATCGGACAGTCCGGGGAAAACGGCGGACGGTCCGCGCAAGAACGGCGGACGGTCCGCGAAAGAGCGGCGGACGGTCCGTAAATTCGGTCAAGAATCTTACAGAGACGTTATCTAGCGTTCCAGAGAGACGGACGGTCTGCAAGAGCTGGTCGGACAGTCCGCGGAGCGAATCGGACAGTCCGGGGAAAACGGCGGACGGTCCGCGCAAGAACGGCGGACGGTCCGCGAAAGAGCGGCGGACGGTCCGTAAATTCGGTCAAGAATCTTACAGAGACGTTATCTAGCGTTCCAGAGAGACGGACGGTCTGCAAGAGCTGGTCGGACAGTCCGCGGAGCGAATCGGACAGTCCGGGGAAAACGGCGGACGGTCCGCGCAAGAACGGCGGACGGTCCGCGAAAGAGCGGCGGACGGTCCGTAAATTCGGTCAAGAATCTTACAGAGACGTTATCTAGCGTTCCAGAGAGACGGACGGTCTGCAAGAGCTGGTCGGACAGTCCGCGGAGCGAATCGGACAGTCCGGGGAAAACGGCGGACGGTCCGCGCAAGAACGGCGGACGGTCCGCGAAAGAGCGGCGGACGGTCCGTAAATTCGGTCAAGAATCTTACAGAGACGTTATCTAGCGTTCCAGAGAGACGGACGGTCTGCAAGAGCTGGTCGGACAGTCCGCGGAGCGAATCGGACAGTCCGGGGAAAACGGCGGACGGTCCGCGCAAGAACGGCGGACGGTCCGCGAAAGAGCGGCGGACGGTCCGTAAATTCGGTCAAGAATCTTACAGAGACGTTATCTAGCGTTCCAGAGAGACGGACGGTCTGCAAGAGCTGGTCGGACAGTCCGCGGAGCGAATCGGACAGTCCGGGGAAAACGGCGGACGGTCCGCGCAAGAACGGCGGACGGTCCGCGAAAGAGCGGCGGACGGTCCGTAAATTCGGTCAAGAATCTTACAGAGACGTTATCTAGCGTTCCAGAGAGACGGACGGTCTGCAAGAGCTGGTCGGACAGTCCGCGGAGCGAATCGGACAGTCCGGGGAAAACGGCGGACGGTCCGCGCAAGAACGGCGGACGGTCCGCGAAAGAGCGGCGGACGGTCCGTAAATTCGGTCAAGAATCTTACAGAGACGTTATCTAGCGTTCCAGAGAGACGGACGGTCTGCAAGAGCTGGTCGGACAGTCCGCGGAGCGAATCGGACAGTCCGGGGAAAACGGCGGACGGTCCGCGCAAGAACGGCGGACGGTCCGCGAAAGAGCGGCGGACGGTCCGTAAATTCGGTCAAGAATCTTACAGAGACGTTATCTAGCGTTCCAGAGAGACGGACGGTCTGCAAGAGCTGGTCGGACAGTCCGCGGAGCGAATCGGACAGTCCGGGGAAAACGGCGGACGGTCCGCGCAAGAACGGCGGACGGTCCGCGAAAGAGCGGCGGACGGTCCGTAAATTCGGTCAAGAATCTTACAGAGACGTTATCTAGCGTTCCAGAGAGACGGACGGTCTGCAAGAGCTGGTCGGACAGTCCGCGGAGCGAATCGGACAGTCCGGGGAAAACGGCGGACGGTCCGCGCAAGAACGGCGGACGGTCCGCGAAAGAGCGGCGGACGGTCCGTAAATTCGGTCAAGAATCTTACAGAGACGTTATCTAGCGTTCCAGAGAGACGGACGGTCTGCAAGAGCTGGTCGGACAGTCCGCGGAGCGAATCGGACAGTCCGGGGAAAACGGCGGACGGTCCGCGCAAGAACGGCGGACGGTCCGCGAAAGAGCGGCGGACGGTCCGTAAATTCGGTCAAGAATCTTACAGAGACGTTATCTAGCGTTCCAGAGAGACGGACGGTCTGCAAGAGCTGGTCGGACAGTCCGCGGAGCGAATCGGACAGTCCGGGGAAAACGGCGGACGGTCCGCGCAAGAACGGCGGACGGTCCGCGAAAGAGCGGCGGACGGTCCGTAAATTCGGTCAAGAATCTTACAGAGACGTTATCTAGCGTTCCAGAGAGACGGACGGTCTGCAAGAGCTGGTCGGACAGTCCGCGGAGCGAATCGGACAGTCCGGGGAAAACGGCGGACGGTCCGCGCAAGAACGGCGGACGGTCCGCGAAAGAGCGGCGGACGGTCCGTAAATTCGGTCAAGAATCTTACAGAGACGTTATCTAGCGTTCCAGAGAGACGGACGGTCTGCAAGAGCTGGTCGGACAGTCCGCGGAGCGAATCGGACAGTCCGGGGAAAACGGCGGACGGTCCGCGCAAGAACGGCGGACGGTCCGCGAAAGAGCGGCGGACGGTCCGTAAATTCGGTCAAGAATCTTACAGAGACGTTATCTAGCGTTCCAGAGAGACGGACGGTCTGCAAGAGCTGGTCGGACAGTCCGCGGAGCGAATCGGACAGTCCGGGGAAAACGGCGGACGGTCCGCGCAAGAACGGCGGACGGTCCGCGAAAGAGCGGCGGACGGTCCGTAAATTCGGTCAAGAATCTTACAGAGACGTTATCTAGCGTTCCAGAGAGACGGACGGTCTGCAAGAGCTGGTCGGACAGTCCGCGGAGCGAATCGGACAGTCCGGGGAAAACGGCGGACGGTCCGCGCAAGAACGGCGGACGGTCCGCGAAAGAGCGGCGGACGGTCCGTAAATTCGGTCAAGAATCTTACAGAGACGTTATCTAGCGTTCCAGAGAGACGGACGGTCTGCAAGAGCTGGTCGGACAGTCCGCGGAGCGAATCGGACAGTCCGGGGAAAACGGCGGACGGTCCGCGCAAGAACGGCGGACGGTCCGCGAAAGAGCGGCGGACGGTCCGTAAATTCGGTCAAGAATCTTACAGAGACGTTATCTAGCGTTCCAGAGAGACGGACGGTCTGCAAGAGCTGGTCGGACAGTCCGCGGAGCGAATCGGACAGTCCGGGGAAAACGGCGGACGGTCCGCGCAAGAACGGCGGACGGTCCGCGAAAGAGCGGCGGACGGTCCGTAAATTCGGTCAAGAATCTTACAGAGACGTTATCTAGCGTTCCAGAGAGACGGACGGTCTGCAAGAGCTGGTCGGACAGTCCGCGGAGCGAATCGGACGCTGTCTCTTATACACATCTAGATGTGTATAAGAGACAGCCCCAGTAGCGCGCGCCCATGTCGGAGAGGATGCCGCCCATGGGCCTCGCCACGATGTTGGCCATGCCGAAGCAGGCGGCGATGGTGCCGGCGACGCGGAGGTCGAGGTCGAAGCGGTCGTACATGTACTCGGCGATGACGTTGTCGGTGGTGAGCTCGACGCCCATGCAGTAGCCGTAGAGGAGCACGAAGATCCATGTCCGGTAGTTGGTCACCGCGTACCACATCACCTTGGAGAACTTGTCCTTGTTCACGTTGCCCTTCTTCTGCAGCGTCCTGAGGTTGCCGTCGGGCAGCATCGTGCTCGCGGACCTAGCAGTCCGGTGCGCGACGTTTCAATCCTCGTACGTGTGGATACCTCGGAGGTGCTGCGCTTGGAGCACAAGGACGAACCGCACGTGCAGGACCAGACGGCCGTAAGCAACTGCACTGCACTGCCACTTCGACGTGTTCGTCTACATCGAGACGGCTTCCGCTGCAACTGCGCGTCTAGTGGTAACAATCTGTGATCTATAACTGCTGCTTTTCCTATTTTGGGTGAACGAGTTTTTGTGTGAGCTAGCGTAGCTTCTATCGTTTCCCAACAAGTGCCACGTGGCCCATAGTAGTTGAAGATAAACCCAATGTTAACCGCAATGACGTACGTATATATTACACCCTCCGTTTTGTATTGTAGTTACTTTTAGATTTATTCCAAATCAAATCTTATCTAATTTTGAATTAAAGTAGCAAAAAATTTCATAAAGATTGATAACATAAAACAATGTTAGTATATTCAGCATGAAACCAACGATATATCAAAATTTCCTATTTGAAATATACCATTTTTAGAGATATTATTAGTTTAATATAAAAATGTTTTTGATTCTGAACAAACCTACGTAGTAATGGTCTAGGAGTAGAATGATCGACATGATATACCCAAAAACAATGGATGGTGCTTTACTTTACTTTTCCTTTAGGTCATTATAGGTTTATCCACTTCTATCGTTTCAGCAACTTCAACTTCTATCCAATCTAATCCAAAGTGCAAGTTACTTTAGCATTTTGCCAATGAACCTTTTTCTGTAATTTGACCATATGTAACAGATTTATGTAGATTAGCATGATTATCTTATCAAATTCAATATGAAAACTAATTTCAGGATGCTATATTTTTATTTTAAGTATCACAAATTTTGTAGAAACTTGTAATTAAAGTATAATCTTGGAGACTATATCGATGTCCTAAATATTTTACATTTCAGACTGGAGTGGTACATACAATTTCGCGTCCTCATGCTTTGTTTTTCCCTTGCTAAATTAGAACAACTATATTAATAAATTTTCTACTTCTTTCAACATGTTTCTGCTTCTCTAAATTGGGCGACAATGCAACTAAGGGCACCCTCCACTATGGTGTTAGAGTATATAGCAAGGATCTAGAATGATCTAGTTGTCATGGCAGGATATGATTAATTTCTATCTCTATCTCTAGATTTTTGTTTGAGATCGAAACTACCATGATCTCGATACAAACAACCCACGAGGCTCGATACAGATCAATTTAATCTTAATATTCATAATATGTTAATATTCTCACACATTGGGTCATCCCTCAGTAGTGGACAAAGCGAGTTAATAATTATTACAGGTGATAGGATGATGGGGTCAAGATAATCAAATATAGGATGAAAAGTGGATGAATATATGAAGCAAAACAGTGAAGAAGCTTCTGGTGGGCGCACATATACGACCTCTTCTCTGATGTTTTTTTTTGGCAAAACACACTACAACATAGGCACACGGAACATCGATCAAACCTAGGATTTGGTCATTCTTGGGCAGTGCTAATTACCCAAGCTACGTAATGTGCATTTTCTTCTATACAGAAGTAATAATGAACTAAGATAAAAGTACACTTACGGGTTGCTATCACCTCTACACACATAGTCAATCATACGTGTTCTTTTAAGATAGATAAAAATAAAAGCAATTTACGATCTACTTCGCTAGTCGTTTCTTACAAGTTTCAACCTCCTCATTTTTCTCCTGCGATGTCTTGTCCACCAAAGGCATACGTGCATCTCTTGACCTAGTAGTACCTTTTGCCATGTACTATAGCTAGTTACTACTTACTCTCCTGCAGGCATTATGGAGTATACTAATGATACTCTAACAGAAGCTTCAATTCATTCACACCAGAGCTTATAAAATTACTTACAAGAAGTCCTTACCGTCCAAAGCTCGGCCTTGTTTAGTTCCAAAGTTAATTTGGACATCCAAACTTGACACTTTACCATAAATGCGGAATTGTAGCATTTCATTTGTATTTGTGAATAAGTGTCCAAACATTGATTAATTAGGCTCAAAATATTCGTCTCGTAAAGTACAACAAAACAGTGTAATTAGTTTTTGATGTGATGAATTTTTTTTATAATGGAATTTGATGGTGAAATTTAAGAACTAGCCCCGGTGAGCCCAGTGTTATAGGTCTTCGAAGAACCAGTGCACCTCGTTTTCTACTGAAGCTGATTGTTACAGCAAGCAAAGCTGTGAGTCACGTCTAGATGGATTAATTTGACGCGGCTGCTGGTAGCGACCTGAGAATGTCGGGCGAGCCGCAGGCACGCACGCGTGTTGCGTCTGCGCGTCGTTAGCGTGTCCATTGGTCATTAGCGTGCAGGAGAAAGGGGATTACCGGATAGAAAAAGGATCCAGGAGATAGAAAGCCGAGCAGCTTCTGTGAAAGAAAGTAATGGGAGGTGACTGGAGTTTATGATTGGGTGATATGGAAAGGCGAGGTGATCTGTTGGCAATGCAAATAAAGTACATGCATCCTCCTTGTTTAGCTTTTCTATCGTGTGCGTCGTGTCTCAGCTCTCTATCCTAGCTACATCTGCACTAGGTTGACACGGTAGATAATTGTGTTGAATAAGGTTGAGAAACTATGTGTGCAAATAAAGTACACACCATATGCACACTCCCATGATTCTTTATATGTGTAATATCGTTGCTCAAAGCTGTTCTTTGTCGACAGGGATGCTAAAACGAATCATGTTTGCACCGAATGGAATGAGTGAGAAATTACGCTATGCATGCATTCCTGAGGTTCTACATAAACACGCATGCATGATTGGAACTGAAAAGGTCACCCGAGTTTTCTTTCCTAATGAAATCACTATATACATCTCCTAACCTAGCTGTTTGGCCTTTTTATTCTTGAAAATGTATGTAAAAAGGTTCCGCTATCTGTGCGTATGTGCATGTAACACTTTGGTAGTTTTAGGCAGGGGCGGACCCATGTTGACACCAGTGAGGACACAAAGCCCTCACTCAAACTCTAGATAATGTCAAGGTAAAAAATCAATTTCCACCATGCTTCATCGGTTTAGCAATTTCTAAACTGTGCCCCTCTCAAATTATGTGCTGGGTCCGCCCCTGGTTTTAGGATGCAATCTGTTTTTTTCTTCCAAATGAAAAGATATTTTGAGATGCCATTAAATACATATCCACACATCGAACTGGCCAACATTTGGTATTTTCATAATTAAATTCTAGAGCAAAAGTTATACCAAGGTTGATCGGATCAGATTACATTTCTGATTAAACTAGCAACCAAAAGGAATAGCACTGAAGCCACCCTGAGAACCAAACCACTATTAAAGCTGATCTTCTCTTTTTTAAAACCATCAGTTATTTTCTAAAATATTTTCCTGAAGGGCGATTGCATTCGATACCTTGTTTATCTTCTCTTTAGCTAAAGCCGTTGTCTTATCACTGTCACCATCTCATGTAGTCCGCCAATGCAAGATGGTTGCTGACTGTGTTAGGCTCCCTAGAATGTCGAATGTGGGTCCATGAAAATCCTATGTAACTAGTTGGGGTAGTTTAGGCTGCACCTCTAGAACATTGCAAGCCCCTTTTGGCCACTTCGGAGCCAATGCTGCAACAAAGTCGATTGCATGCCGACAACATATTCTAATATCTATCTGTTTGTAATTGCTACCAACAAGATTTGTATCTGATTCTCCTTTGGCTGTCTCCACCTATGTATAATTAAGTATGACCATGTTGTGGTGCTTTGTGTGAGATACAAATACAAAAGTAGCTTTTCAGAAGCTGAAGAAAGCATTGCAATTCCAACGTTCACGATTGATCGGTTAAGAACTGCTTTGTTTTAATAATAATAATAATAATAATAATAATAATAATAATAATAATAATAATAATAATAATAATAATAATAATATCCGTACATAGAGCAATTTGAGCCCTTCTACACGATGATATCTTTTTAGCACCTCTCATTTTTGTCTGTTTGATCTTCTACAGTTCAATCACTCGTGTAGCATCTTGTCCCATGCTGGCTATATGTGGCGGGTTATTTAACAAATAGCTACACTCACACAAAAGGCACAAGGCCGGATCCATGATTTGTATGTTGTGGCTGAATGAATTGCAACACTTATTGGTAGAAGGTTTTTAGAAGCTGGCACAGGGAACCAATAAAGTTTGATTATTTCATAGATGTGGTTATGAACCAAATGGAATTGATTAGTAGTTAAAATTTCCAAACTCAAGCAAGGTTGACTTTGAAGTTTGAAGCAAATACTTCGACGAAATACATATAAATTAACTAGCATTTGCTATATGTAAACATAGAAATAAGTGATGCTTCTGACATCAACACAATCACAAATATATATGACTCTGTGTCCATAGATCTGTTCTGACTACTTATAAATAAATCATTATTTTTTGCAATATAAAAATATTTTCAAGTTGAACTTAAACATATTGCCTGCCACAAATGTCCCCTTTAAATGAACTTAGCATATCAACTTATCAAGAGCTAAATTTAAGAAGTCTTGTTGCATCTATCACAAAATCACCTAGGCCTTTTACCAACAGAAAACTACAAAATAGTAGTCAATCTAGAAGTGTACCAGAGACCTTAAAAATAATTATATGTAAAAGAGAACATCAGTAAATTTAAATCCCTACAAAGATGACATAAATGAGCACCACAAAAATAAAAAAAATAATAATAGACATGAGTTAACACTATTATTTCATAAGATTAATGGATATCCTAATCAGCAAATATCTGGAACAAGCATCTTCGAACATTTTTTTTCAATGATACAACTAGCACTACGGGAAACCGGGTGTATGCCGAGTGTCGCCTTCTTTGCCGAGTGTATTATATCGGGCACTCGGCAAAGACTCTATTTGCCGAGTGTCCACAAGGAGGCCCTCGGCAAAGAGTGAACACTCGGCAACCAAACTCTTTGCCGAGTGTCAGGACGCCGACACTCGGCAAAGATGAGCTTTGCCGAGTGTCAGGAAAGGGACACTCGGCAAAGACGCCGCACGTGCTCGGCGCGTGACGGGCCCGCCAACGGCCGTCGCCGGCCGTTTGGGCTGCATCCTCTTTGCCGAGTGTCAGCCTCCTGACACTCGGCAAAAATGTGGCCGTGCTCAGCGCGCGAGACGGCCGGCAACGGCCGTGGGCGGCCGTTTGGCGCATCCTCTTTGCCGAGTGTTAGCTTCCTGACACTCGCAAAGCTGTGGCACGTGTCCAGCACGTGCGGCGCGCGCCAACGGCGGGTGGGGACGCTGGACTGCACAGCTTTGCCGAGTGTATAAAATAGACACTCGGCAAACATTTCGAAAATTGAAAATATTTTTGAAAAAAACTTGGAATTCAAACAAGAAAGTTTGAAAATTTCATATACAAGTGTTTTTTGCACGGATGGAATAGTGGCTTTGCCGAGTGTTGCCAGCTCAGCACTCGGCAAACTTCCTAGAGGGAAGTGCTAAGTTGGTTCCAAACATTGAAATTTCCTGATGGGTATGCAGCGAATTTGAAGAGGGGAGTGAACTTAACTACTCTAAGGATCAACGGGCTCAAGAGTCATGACTACCACATATGGCTTGAGCGGCTTCTTCCGGTGATGGTTCGAGGCTATGTCCCCGAGCATGTCTGGCAAGTGCTGGCGGAGTTGAGCAATTTCTTCCGTCAGCTGTGTGCTAAGGAAGTATCGAAGCCCATGCTTGCAGAAATGGAAAAGCTTGCTCCCGTGTTGCTATGCAAGTTGGAGAAGATATTTCCACCGGGCTTTTTCAACCCGATGCAGCATATGATTCTGCACCTTCCGTATGAGGCACGAATGGGAGGGCCTGTGCAGAACCGGTGGTGCTATCCAATTGAAAGATGTCAGAAGGTTCTTCGAACTAAATGCAAAAATAAATGCAAGATTGAAGCATCTATTGCAGAGGCATACATTCTCGAGGAGGTGTCAAACTTCACGACGAAGTATTATGCTGACAACCTTCCTAACGTGCACAATCCACCGCCTCGTTATAATGTTGACGAAGTTGAATCGAACCTCAGCCTTTTCCGAGGGCAACTAGGAAGTGCAAGTGAAGGCACCAACAAAAATTTGACAAATGTAGAGTGGCGCGCTATCATGCTCTATGTGCTCACCAATCTATCCGAAGTTGAGCCATACATGCGGTAAGTTCAGAACGATCTTGTTTTCAAGTACCTAGCCACTATTCTGCATCCAACACTCTTGTTTCTCGTTCATACAGGGAATTTCTTGATCAATTCTGGCGTAATAGGAGGGCTCCTACCCCACACGAAGTTGATGACCTTCTTAAACATGGAAACCCAGATTTTATTTCTTGGTTCAAACGGAAGGTACACTTAATTTCAGTCTTGTCCTAAATTCGACGTTACTGAGTCTATGAGTAACGGAAGGTACAAACATGCCTGGTCGAACTCGCAGGGTCAATCCGATGGGTCTATGAGTGTCGAGTTGAGACAAATCGCCGATGGTTGTGCGTATAAGGTCAAGTCATTTACCGGATATGACGTGAATGGTTATCGTTTTCGCACAACAAGTCATGAGCAGAGGATGCCCAATCGAAGGACTACAAGTACCGGAGTCTATACTCCAGGCTCTGATGGGGTCGATTACTATGGGAGACTTGAAGAAATATACGAGCTTAATTTTGGTGGAAGCAAACCTCTTTCTCCTGTTATCTTCAAATGTCATTGGTTTGATCCTTCAGTGGTGAGACGAACCCCTAGTCTTGGGCTAGTCGAAATTCGACAATCATCTGTCTTACCTGGAGATGATGTCTATATAGTGTCTCAACAAGCCACCCAGGTGTATTATTTGTCATACCCGTGCAAAAAGGACAAAAGGCTTGAGGGTTGGGACGTTGTATACAAAGTGTCGCCACGCGGTAAACTACCAGTCCCAAACAATGAAGATTATAACATAGATCCAAACACCTATGATGGAGAGTTCTTCCAAGAAAATGGGCTAGAAGGGTCTTTTGAGATAGACTTAACCCAAGCGGTCGGAATGGATTTAGACTCAGAAATGTTTGTTGACGAGGACACTGGAGATGTGGTTCATAATGCTAAGGAGGTAGAGTTACTAGAGCGATTACAATTAGGCAATGACGAAGACGACGACATTTCTCCGCCTTTGGAGGACGACCATGAACATCTCGAAATGTACGATAGTGATGATGCGACCGTTGATCCAGATAATCCTGATCCGGATGATTATTTCTAATAAAAGTACGTTTATATATTACATCATCTCTGTCTAATAGTTTATGTTGGGTCATATTTCTTATATATTACACGTTTTTCTAATTATTTATGTTTATATGTGAAATCTAATAAATGTATGTTTTTGTTGATCGCAGGTGATTGGACCAATATGGTGGGTCGTGGCGGTGCGATGAGGAACGTCATGTCGTTGTACCGGAAGTTTAAAGATGGGGGGTCCGAGGCAGCTGGGTCGTCTGGTGCCAAGGGGCGAAAGAAGAAGGCCGCAGGCGGGGGGCGAGGCAGGGGCAAGAGGCGAGAGCGGACCCCCGTACCTTCGTCGTCTTCGTCCGACGAGGACTTTGTTCCTTCGGCGGCGGACACTCGGGCCGCGGAGCACGAGGACCGCGAGGACGTGGAGCACGAGGCAGTGGAGCACGTGGCCGAGGAGCACGGGGCCGAGGAGCACGGGGCCGAGGACCCCGAGGGCGAGGACGCCGAGGGGTCCACCTGCTCTGAGAACTTGGCCCTTTGGCAGCGAGGCCCCTCGCAACTCCCGAAGCGCCCGATACCCATGGAGCGTCGCCCCGTGATCGCACCCAGCCCTCCAAGGTAAGTAATTTTAGATGTTACACAGACCTTCTCGTTTCATATTCATATGTTGGAAATCACAAGATGGACTAACAATTTATCTTAATCACTTGGGCAGGAATTGGGTGATGGTCACCCCAGGCGCTGGTCACGCCCGCAGAGTCAACGGCATCCTGGGTCTTCTTTGCAGGGAGCTGTTTCCGGGTCTGGTGACCATTGGCGGCAGGGAGGAGCCGGCCTACACCTTTGACCACTACGTCGCCGCTGGCGATCAGGAGGACCGGGAGCGCAGGATCTTCAACAACAAGGCCGAGCGGGTAAAGGGAGAGCTTTGGGTAAGTATTCGTTGCAGTACACTGCTCAACACAACACTTTCATTGAACAATCTACAAATAATGCAACATTCATCATGTATATGTGCGCAGGACTTTTACAGATGCGCCCCGGGAGAGGAGGCTTCGGCGGATGCTGTGGCACACGCAGCCTGCTGGAAGCTTGTCAAGGACCTGCACTACGAGGCGCGCGTGCAGGCCGTAATTGATTATTTCGCGGCACTCAAGATCTCCATGAAGAAAAGGGAGGCAAGAAACATGAAGTTGACCAAGGAGCAGTATCTGGCGGTATGTAAATCGATACTGTTTTATTCTAAGATTAAGTACTCTAAATACGATCTTGTTATATGTCGTACACTTGATGTCTTGTAGGCGATTCCGTGGTGGTGCGCCCCGCATCCCACGTGCTGGGAGGTGATAGTCGACAAGTGGTGCAGCGCCGAGTGGGCCGCTCAGCACGACCTTTGCCGGGAGCGGCGTTTGCTGATGCCCGGTGTCTCACACCATCAGGGCAGCCTTAGCCTCGAGGAGTACAGGGCCAAATGGGTACGCCGAGTCATTTCTATATTCGCTCACTCTATTCTGTGTAATTACTAATTCATATTGTTTGTTTTTTCAGTCGGCGTCACATGGTGGTGCGCCTTGCTCACAGCTCGAGGCTTTTGCTATGGCCCACAAGGGCAAGGCGACCTCCGACGTCCGGTACAACCCGGAGGACGGGCCCGCAGCATACAGCAACGCCAGCGTCCACAGTCGCCTCACAGCATATCAAGAGGTCGCGAAGGAGGTCCACGGGCCAGACTGGGATCCGACCGCCCACGACATTGATGGAGAAGTGGTCATGAGGGCGGGAGGAGGCAAGAAGCACGGGCGGTACTTGATCGCCAACAACACCATCGACACGGCCTCTACCCCCACACTCTCCCAGATTCGAGCCAGGAGCACGAGCTCTTCAGCGGCTATCCGCCAGCCTCTTCCTTTCGGGATGCAGGCACTCCAGGTTATTTCTATTTCTATCTTTGTACGTGAAGTTTGCTTACGTTTATAATGTATTATAACAATGTGATTGAATATTGCAGGCCCGGTTGGATGAAGAGACGGAGAGACGGAGGCAGCTGGAGTTGGAGGTGCAGCAGATACGGGAGGCGGAGGCCGAGAAAGACAGGCAGAAGGAGGAGGCCGAGCGGGCGAACCGAGTGTGGCAGGAGCAGGTATTTGCCTACCTGCAGAGCATTGGCCAGCGCGTGGGTGAAGGTCCGCCGCCGCCGATGCCACCACCGCCTCCACCACCACGTGCTCCTATTTCTCCCGTGAGTCACTTGAGAACCCTATGATTTCATTTCACAACTCATTTCTGTCCAAAATCTTGTAACACACACCACTAATCTCTTTTGGGCAGGCTCCTGGCTCGGCCGCGTCGAATGACGGCCCTCAAGACGAAGACCTTGCGGCGCGGGCGGTTAGATCGTTGTTCGGACCCCCTCTTCCGTGAGTGATGGATGTTGGACTTTGTAACATATGAATGATGGATGTTGGATGTTTGGATATTGAATTTGTGACATTTCTATGATGTTGGATGGTTTAGTGACTTATATGTGTTTGTTTATGGTTGTTTGATGGTTTAGTGGCTATATATATATATGAATTGCCTGTGATGCCTATTATAAACTGCCTGTGATGTTTTTGTTGAGGGGTCCTTTTAACGCAAAAAATTAATAAAAACAGGAAAAAATTTGAGCCTTTGCCGAGTGTTACACTCGGCAAAGAGGTGCTTTGCCGAGTGTATTGGCTTTAACACTCGGCAAAGGCTGTTTCTGTCATTTTCTGGAACAGCCTTTGCCGAGTGTTATGGCATTAACACTCGGCAAAGAGACAGCCTTTACCGAGTGTTATGGCATTAACACTCGGCAAAGGTTTGTCCATGGCCTGCCCCCTACAGCCTTTGCCGAGTGTCTTGGCTTTTACACTCGGCAAATATGCAACCTTTGCCGAGTGTTAAAGCCCTCACACTCGGCAAAGGTTTGTCCAGGGCCTGCCCCCTAACCAAGCTTTGCCGAGTGTCGGGGTCCAACACTCGGCAAAGGCTGGTGTCTTTGCCGAGTGTGACACTCGGCAAAGGGTCCGTTAGCCCTAACGGCCGTCTGCAGACGGCAGCGGGCGGGCTGTTAGTGCTTTATTTTGCCGAGTGTCGGCTTCTAATCTCGGCAAAGGCTTTGCCGAGTGCCCGACAGAAGACACTCGGCAAAGGGCCTGTTTGCCGACACGAGATATGCCGTAACCCCTTTGCCGAGTGTGACACTCGGCAAAGGCTTTGCCGAGTGTTACACTCGGCAAAGCCTTTGCCGAGTGTATTCCGGGGTTTGCCGAGTGCCCCAGGCACTCGGCAAACTCCGGGTTTCCCGTAGTGTAGACTAGATTCTACCCTTTCTGAACCATCCTGTTGGGATCAATTATATATATGTATATACCTTCTCATTAAATTAGTTTTGTTTCTTTCTGTCTCATCATGCATTAGTCTACCTTCAACTACACACGTTAGCGATCGTATCTTATGATTAGTACACATACTCCATTTCTTTCTCTAGTGCATGCACACATATATAGATTATTAGTCATATAATTGTGTGTGCGTGTCGTTTCCTTCTGGTAGGTGTTATTTTGGAGGGCCTTTGTCACATTCCAAGTGTTTGCTGTGGTGGTGCAAAGAACTAGACTATATATATGTGTAGCTCGATGTGGCATGATAGATGATGCTATGCCGTGTCATTTTTATTTAATACTCATAGGCCGGGTACATCATAACTTTGTAGAGGCCAGGAGTGATCTTGGAATGATTGTACGACCTTCATTTTTCTTATTATTTTCAGTTTCTCAAACAACAATGGCCCCAATTACTATTTTACATCTGAGAGCAAAAGCATTAACAAATGTGATACTTCTTATTATATATAATCTCTCCAAATATTGTTCCTACCTACCAATTTCACTGAAACATACAGTAATCCAAATAGTAGTAAATGATCGTTTCTCACTGGATTGAAATAATTAATAATCATTTTTCCTTATATTTTTGTTTCGAAGGGGTCCATGTTTACATGAGAATATCTTCAATACTCACCGGTTTTGTGCAACACACATCAGCTTCATGAACAAAATCATACCTGCTACCATTTTTTTCTCAAAGGAATTATACAGATCATGTACATTTGCTTCTTTTTATCCCACAAGCATCATGAAGTAATCACTGGGATACTCTAACAATTGGAAATTTGTTGTAAGAGCATCCTCATTAAGTGGTATGGTCATTATTTCTTCCACTTTATGGCTTCAACAATTGCATTTCTGACTAATAAAAGCACAATGTGGATCAACTGTTCAAGAGCTCCTACCAGTAGTAGCACGAATTATGTGCTAGAAATACTATAGTCTAAAATGGCTCCATTGGTGTTAAGTCTTTGAATAGGAGAAAGACGTTACCCACAATCAGGAATTATGGAACCTTCTAGGTCATTTTCCTACCCCACCCCAGGGGAGAGGTTGTTAGTGCTTTGAGAATTAGAATTATTTTACATAATTGCATTCACGTGAGAAAGTGAATGAAAAGAATGTGCATATGTTTTTCGAGAATAAAAGTGGCATGATGCACTAGTGCACTACATCAAGAAGGCATAATATCATTTCTTTAGAAAAAGCTATCGGTCATGTATATGTTCTGATCTTTTTGTTGGAGGCTTCGGTAACGGCATGCCCACTGGTAATTTATCATAGGTTGACAAAATGTATTTATTATACAATTTAAATTTCTATGGTAGGAATTACAATCGCTTTTATTGGGGGTAGCACACAATTTTTGGGCCAAGGATTCCCAATACATATTAGTTGGGATAAAATAGTGCACTTAAGATATGAATGCATTAAAATTTAATCAGCTAAGGGTTAATGTTAGAATTCACTGACAAATGTATTGTACTTAAGACTAGTTTGACATTGTTATTATCTACTACCTATGTCTCAGAAAGAATTCAATTCTAGGTTTGGTCAGAGTGAAAGTATCTCCACTTTGACTAGATTTATACAAAAACAGTATCAATATTTATGATTTTAAATAAGTATCGTATGGAATTATATTACATGACAGAATCTAATGATACATAGTAAGTACGATAAATATTAGTATTTTTATTATTAGTCTAAGTTATGAAGGTTTGATTGTTGCATTCGGTACGAAGGTAGTAGCAGTGAAATTGAAGGTGATGTCCTCCATAGTTAAGTCAAAATAGTATACCTTATTTGTCATTTGAAAATTTCGTGCAATCCCTTATTTACTAATCGTTATTATCCGTGGCCACTTGTCATAGAAACAATGAGTGGCATGTGGCAAATTGAATGGGCTGGATAAAATTCTAGAGGCAGAGAGTATCAAATTTTAGCTGCTAGCCTATGTGATACAGTATTTAAGGGGATGGGCGAGGGATATAATTTCACAAGACAGGAAAAAGAAATCTGAATGGTTAAAAAAGGTGGACTTCCTAGATATACAAGCGGAGACTAGGTTGTTGTTGCCTCACAAGGTCAAACTTAGGAACCATCTCAAAGGGCAACTAAATTGCTTCGAGAAGAGGAGATCTATTGGCTCCAACGATCGAAGGCAACGAAGTTATTGCAAGGAGATGCGAATACTAAGTACTTCCAACTTGTGGCTAACGGGCGATGAAGAAAAACTAAGATTATTCAATTAGAACAAGATGAAGGAACAATTGTAGGTGATGATAATCTGAAAGTGTATATTACAGAATATTATAAGCAGTTGTCTGGGCCTCATGAACCAAACTCCTTCACAATGGATGAGACTTTGAGGGAGGATATACCTAAAGTGTCAGGGGAGGAAAATGATTTATTGACGGCACCATTCACTGAGAATGAGATTAAAACCGTGATCTTCCAGATGGAACACAACAAAGCACCAGGACCCGACGGATTTCCAACTAAATTTTACCAGTTCTTCTGGGAAGTAATTAGGTCTTATCTTGTGGCTCTTTTTAATGAGTTACATAAGGGGAGACTGAGGCTACATAGTCTGAATTTTGGAGTAATTACATTGTTACCAAAAAAAGAAGAAGCAATTAAGATTCAACGGTATAGACCAATCTGTCTTCTTAATGTAGGTTTCAAAATTTTTACCAAAGTAATCAATGATAGGATTCTGAATCTAGCTGATAAACTTGTCAGCCGGTCTCAAAGTGCTTTCATTCCAGGGAGAGACATAATGGAAGGAGTAGTTATCTTACACGAGACAATTCATGAAATGCATAGAAGGAAAAGAGATGGGGTTATATTAAAGCTTGACTTCGAAAAGGCTTATGATAACCTCAAGTGGCCCTTTGTGCAACAAGTCCTCAGAATGAAAGGGTTCTCATCCACTTGGTATGAATGGATTCAAATGATCATGTCTAGAGGAAGTGTTGCTATAAAGGTCAATGATGATATCGGTCATTTTTTCCAAAACCAAGAAAGGAGTAAGACAAGGAGACCCTCTATCACCAATCATTTTCAACATAGTTGTTGATATGTTGGCGGTGTTAATTAACAGAGCCAAAAGGGGGGGGGGTCAGGTGAATGAAGTAATTCCCTACTTGGTAGATGGGGGCCTATCCATCTTACGGTATGCTGATGATACTATTATCTTTTTGGACAACAATCTTGAGGGAGCTCAAAATATGAAGTTGTTACTTTTGGCTTTTGAGCAGCTATCAGGACTTAAGATCAATTTCTATAATAGTGAAATGTTTTGCTATGGTGCAGCAAAGGAATTACAAGTTGAATACTCACATATCTTTGGATGCGGTATAGGTAATTTACCTTTTCAGTATTTGGGAATACCCATGCATCATCGGAAACTACGTAATAGTGATTGGAGACATGTGAAAGAAAGGATCCAGAAACGGTTGAGTTGTTGGTGCAACAAACTTTTATCGGTAGGGGTCATTTAATTTTGATTAACTCAGTACTAAGTAGTCTTCCTATGTTTATGCTATCCTTCCTTGAGGTACCCAAGGGTGTGCTGAAGAGACTGGGATTATTTCGCGGCACTCAAGATCTCTTTTTTTGGCAGTGTGATGAGCATAAAAAGAAATATAGGTTGGCCAAGTGGTCTGTGGTTTGCTCTCCAAGAGATCAAGGGGGCCTGGGTATTCTAAATTTAAACACCCACAACAGATGTCTACTTAGTAAATGGTTGTATAAGTTGGCTAATGGGGATGGAGTGTGGCAGGAGCTTTTAAGGAAAAAATATTTGAAGGATAGAACGATCACACAGGTCCAACAAATGTCGGGGATTCACAGTTCTAGACTGGGCTCATGAAGGTCAGAGATGAATTTCTCAGGTTGGGTAGGTTTTCTATAGGTGATGGTTCTCAAACTAGGTTTTGGGAGGATAATTGGATTGCACCTCGACCTTTGAGAGTTTTATTTCCTTCTATATACAATATTGTGCAGAAAAAGAGTGCTACAGTATGGACCGTTTTATCCTCAATACCTTTGAATGTGGCTTTTAGACGGTCTCTCACCGGAGGTAACTTGCAGGCCTGGCATCAGATAGTGGCCATGGTAATGAATGTACAGCTATCTAATCAGAGAGATCGGTTTATTAGGGGGTTACATCAAAATGGGGTGTTCACATTTAAATCTATGTACAGGGCATTAGCGGTCATACAAGCAGTTCTCCCTGACACACTATGGAAGCTTAAAATTCCCCTAAAATTTAAAGTTTTCATGTGGTACCTAGTTAAAGGGGTGGTTCTAACTAAAGACAATTTGACGCGTAAACAATGTCATGTTAATGAATCTTGTTCGTTTTGCTCCCATATTGAGTCTATTCAACACTTATTTTTTGACTGCCATCTTGCATCATTTGTCTGGAGAGTTGTTCAAGTTTCTACTAATTTACCTCCCCCAACCAGTATAGAACACATATTTGATGGCTGGTTGGCGGGTATAAATAGAAAACTTAGACTTTATATATTGGTAGAAGCCAGTGCCATGTGTTGGGCAATCTGGTTATCCAGGAACGAAGTGGTATTTGACAAGGGCCTAGTGGCCTTCTTACTTGCAGGTACTATTCAAAGGAACACATTGGACCCAATTATGGTCTTTACTACAGAAGGAGAACGATAGACCTGCATTGATTATGGGGTGTAGAATGATTGAGACAGTGACCATGGAGATCTTTGCTGCACATGGCTGGAGTTTTCAAAATAGAATTGTGTTTTGATGTGTTTCTTTACGATGTCGAAGTCAGAATATTTTATTTATAGCTTGTTCCTTCAGAATTTTGTTTTCCTCGTTCCTTGGCTTGTTGAAGCGTGTAATAATAAGATAAAAGCTAACGCTCACTCGAGTGTTTCTCGAGCCGCTGTCACACAAATTTTTCATTCTCCCCATCAACACCTTCTTCTCCATCTCTGGCGAGCAACTCCGGCGAGGTTAGGGTTCGGGTTAGGGTTTCGGGTTAGGGTTCGGGGTTAGGGGGGTTCGGGTTGCCGGGGGCTGCTCATCGCCGCCGGACCTAGAGGGAGGTCCGGAGGCGGCAGGCTGGCCCGGCGGAGGAGGCGGGCGGCGGGGCGGCTGAGGCCGGGCAGAGGAGGCCGGCGGTTGGGGCCAGGGTCGGGCGGGGGAACTCACCGGCGTTGGAGAAGACGACGGGACGCCGGCGGCGGCGGACATCCATGGAGGGCGGCGGTGCGAGGGGCGGGGGTAGGGGCTAGGGTTCACCGGAGCTCCGTGCCGGCCGCGCCGGCGCGGAGCTCCGGCAAACCCTAGGCCGCCGGCGCCGGCCGGACCTAGAGGGAGGTCCGGAGGCGGCAGGCTGGCCCGGCGGAGGAGGCGGGCGGCGGGGGCGCCGCCGGCCGGGCAGAGGAGGCCGGCGGTTGGGGCCAGGGTCGGGCGGGGGAACTCACCGGCGTTGGAGAAGACGACGGGACGCCGGCGGCGGCGGACATCCATGGAGGGCGGCGGTGCGAGGGGGCGGGGGACAGGGCTGCAGGAGGGGCGGCCGGCGCCGGCTGGCTAGGGTTCGCCGGAGCTCCGTGCCGGCCGCGCCGGCGCGGAGCTCCGGCGAACCCTAGGCCGCCGGCGCCGGCCGGGGCGGCGGAGGGGCTGGGCGGGGGCGGCGGCCGTGGGAGGCGACGGGAGGCGTCGGGTGTGGGCGCTGGGGGAGGTGGGGTGGATGGATAAGGTGAGAGTTTGAGTCGATCTCGGCCGTTGATCTCAGATTGAACGGTGCAAAAAATCGAGTGCTGGGAGGCCCCTCCAACTCTCGAGTTTTACATAGACAGATCCAATAATAATTAAACAGCTATATACATTGATTGATGGAGCGACTAGGATATTAATGGATATTCCCCTTCCTTAAAAAAAAGCCTATATGATACGTGAGGGAACAATTTTGTTGACTTGAAAGGCAAAATAGTGAGAAATGGGAATATCTGCTGTTCCCGACTGGTGTGTTTTCGCCGTCCACTGGATCAAAATAATGACCCTGCTGGGGCCAAATTTCTAAAGATTGGCTACAATAGCTCATCAAGTGAGGTTGATTTCGTTGGTTGGGAAGACCTTCCTTTGCCATTTGGCCGGTGAAGCTTTCTATCGGACGTAGCATATGCTCTGCTCACCTGTTGTCTTTGTTAGAGGAATATATGGAGCTGAAGAAAGTAAAATTGTGCATGTGTTAGTGTTGACGTAAAATCCGCACCTCACGCCAAGCACACAGCAAGCCGAACAAAGCTGGCTTCAAACGTGGCCCGGGCTTTCGAATCCGGAAGCGTGCCATTCAGTTTGCCTGAAAACTAACAAAGGGATAAAAACGTTTAGATTAAAACCTGGAACGTGCCGGGTGAGACCAGACAGTTCCATGTTTGCGGCGTTGAAGCCAATCTCGAAAGACATATAGCTACAGGGAAGCTATCTGTCGGCAGTTAAAACCTCATTCGGCAATCAGCAAGGCACGCAAGGAGCGCACTGCCGAATGCGTGACGTAAGCATGACGAAAGATCGGCTTTCAACCGAATGAACACGTACTCATAGCCGATTAAAGATGAACAGAGCATGATAGATAAATAAAAGGGTGAAACATGATCATAAATTCGCAGTAAACAAAGAATGCATAGGCCGAAAGCAGCACCCGTCAAGCATGATAACAAAACAAGTTAATCCACCGCATGATACGACTTGTTTGTAACCACGCCACTAATCAGATTAGATTAATCCACCGCATGATACAATCTAACCATGAAAAGCTAAAAGCACTCAATGTTTAGTTACGAACCCACAACACAGTCACGAATTTACATTGAAAACAAGAATGCATAGGCCGAAAGCAGCACCCGTCAAGCATGACAACGAACGAGTTAATCCACCGCATGATACAACTCGTTTGAGGCCACACCACCAATCAAATTAGATCAATCCACCGCATGATACAATCTAACCATGAAAAGCTAAAAGCACTCAATGTTTAGTTACGAACCCACAACACAGTCACGAATTTACATTGAAAACAAGAATGCATAGGCCGAAAGCAGCACCCGTCAAGCATGATAACAAAACAAGTTAATCCACCGCATGATACGACTTGTTTGTAACCACGCCACTAATCAGATTAGATTAATCCACCGCATGATACAATCTAATCATGAAAAGCTAAAAGCACTCAATGTTTAGTTACGAACCCACAACACAGTCACGAATTTACATTGAAAACAAGAATGCATAGGCCGAAAGCAGCACCCGTCAAGCATGATAACAAAACAAGTTAATCCACCGCATGATACGACTTGTTTGAGACAACACCACTAATCAGATTAGATCAATCCACCGCATGATACAATCTAATCATGAAAAGCTAAAAGCACTCAATGTTTAGTTACGAACCCACAACACAGTCACGAATTTACATTGAAAACAAGAATGCATAGGCCGAAAGCAGCACCCGTCAAGCATGATAACAAAACAAGTTAATCCACCGCATGATACGACTTGTTTGTAACCACGCCACTAATCAGATTAGATTAATCCACCGCATGATACAATCTAATCATGAAAAGCTAAAAGCACTCAATGTTTAGTTACGAACCCACAACACAGTCACGAATTTACATTGAAAACAAGAATGCATAGGCCGAAAGCAGCACCCGTCAAGCATGATAACAAAACAAGTTAATCCACCGCATGATACGACTTGTTTGTAACCACGCCACTAATCAGATTAGATTAATCCACCGCATGATACAATCTAATCATGAAAAGCTAAAAGCACTCAATGTTTAGTTACGAACCCACAACACAGTCACGAATTTACATTGAAAACAAGAATGCATAGGCCGAAAGCAGCACCCGTCAAGCATGATAACAAAACAAGTTAATCCACCGCATGATACGACTTGTTTGTAACCACGCCACTAATCAGATTAGATTAATCCACCGCATGATACAATCTAATCATGAAAAGCTAAAAGCACTCAATGTTTAGTTACGAACCCACAACACAGTCACGAATTTACATTGAAAACAAGAATGCATAGGCCGAAAGCAGCACCCGTCAAGCATGATAACAAAACAAGTTAATCCACCGCATGATACGACTTGTTTGTAACCACGCCACTAATCAGATTAGATTAATCCACCGCATGATACAATCTAATCATGAAAAGCTAAAAGCACTCAATGTTTAGTTACGAACCCACAACACAGTCACGAATTTACATTGAAAACAAGAATGCATAGGCCGAAAGCAGCACCCGTCAAGCATGATAACAAAACAAGTTAATCCACCGCATGATACGACTTGTTTGTAACCACGCCACTAATCAGATTAGATTAATCCACCGCATGATACAATCTAATCATGAAAAGCTAAAAGCACTCAATGTTTAGTTACGAACCCACAACACAGTCACGAATTTACATTGAAAACAAGAATGCATAGGCCGAAAGCAGCACCCGTCAAGCATGATAACAAAACAAGTTAATCCACCGCATGATACGACTTGTTTGTAACCACGCCACTAATCAGATTAGATTAATCCACCGCATGATACAATCTAATCATGAAAAGCTAAAAGCACTCAATGTTTAGTTACGAACCCACAACACAGTCACGAATTTACATTGAAAACAAGAATGCATAGGCCGAAAGCAGCACCCGTCAAGCATGATAACAAAACAAGTTAATCCACCGCATGATACGACTTGTTTGTAACCACGCCACTAATCAGATTAGATTAATCCACCGCATGATACAATCTAATCATGAAAAGCTAAAAGCACTCAATGTTTAGTTACGAACCCACAACACAGTCACGAATTTACATTGAAAACAAGAATGCATAGGCCGAAAGCAGCACCCGTCAAGCATGATAACAAAACAAGTTAATCCACCGCATGATACGACTTGTTTGTAACCACGCCACTAATCAGATTAGATTAATCCACCGCATGATACAATCTAATCATGAAAAGCTAAAAGCACTCAATGTTTAGTTACGAACCCACAACACAGTCACGAATTTACATTGAAAACAAGAATGCATAGGCCGAAAGCAGCACCCGTCAAGCATGATAACAAAACAAGTTAATCCACCGCATGATACGACTTGTTTGTAACCACGCCACTAATCAGATTAGATTAATCCACCGCATGATACAATCTAATCATGAAAAGCTAAAAGCACTCAATGTTTAGTTACGAACCCACAACACAGTCACGAATTTACATTGAAAACAAGAATGCATAGGCCGAAAGCAGCACCCGTCAAGCATGATAACAAAACAAGTTAATCCACCGCATGATACGACTTGTTTGTAACCACGCCACTAATCAGATTAGATTAATCCACCGCATGATACAATCTAATCATGAAAAGCTAAAAGCACTCAATGTTTAGTTACGAACCCACAACACAGTCACGAATTTACATTGAAAACAAGAATGCATAGGCCGAAAGCAGCACCCGTCAAGCATGATAACAAAACAAGTTAATCCACCGCATGATACGACTTGTTTGTAACCACGCCACTAATCAGATTAGATTAATCCACCGCATGATACAATCTAATCATGAAAAGCTAAAAGCACTCAATGTTTAGTTACGAACCCACAACACAGTCACGAATTTACATTGAAAACAAGAATGCATAGGCCGAAAGCAGCACCCGTCAAGCATGATAACAAAACAAGTTAATCCACCGCATGATACGACTTGTTTGTAACCACGCCACTAATCAGATTAGATTAATCCACCGCATGATACAATCTAATCATGAAAAGCTAAAAGCACTCAATGTTTAGTTACGAACCCACAACACAGTCACGAATTTACATTGAAAACAAGAATGCATAGGCCGAAAGCAGCACCCGTCAAGCATGATAACAAAACAAGTTAATCCACCGCATGATACGACTTGTTTGTAACCACGCCACTAATCAGATTAGATTAATCCACCGCATGATACAATCTAATCATGAAAAGCTAAAAGCACTCAATGTTTAGTTACGAACCCACAACACAGTCACGAATTTACATTGAAAACAAGAATGCATAGGCCGAAAGCAGCACCCGTCAAGCATGATAACAAAACAAGTTAATCCACCGCATGATACGACTTGTTTGTAACCACGCCACTAATCAGATTAGATTAATCCACCGCATGATACAATCTAATCATGAAAAGCTAAAAGCACTCAATGTTTAGTTACGAACCCACAACACAGTCACGAATTTACATTGAAAACAAGAATGCATAGGCCGAAAGCAGCACCCGTCAAGCATGATAACAAAACAAGTTAATCCACCGCATGATACGACTTGTTTGTAACCACGCCACTAATCAGATTAGATTAATCCACCGCATGATACAATCTAATCATGAAAAGCTAAAAGCACTCAATGTTTAGTTACGAACCCACAACACAGTCACGAATTTACATTGAAAACAAGAATGCATAGGCCGAAAGCAGCACCCGTCAAGCATGATAACAAAACAAGTTAATCCACCGCATGATACGACTTGTTTGTAACCACGCCACTAATCAGATTAGATTAATCCACCGCATGATACAATCTAATCATGAAAAGCTAAAAGCACTCAATGTTTAGTTACGAACCCACAACACAGTCACGAATTTACATTGAAAACAAGAATGCATAGGCCGAAAGCAGCACCCGTCAAGCATGATAACAAAACAAGTTAATCCACCGCATGATACGACTTGTTTGTAACCACGCCACTAATCAGATTAGATTAATCCACCGCATGATACAATCTAATCATGAAAAGCTAAAAGCACTCAATGTTTAGTTACGAACCCACAACACAGTCACGAATTTACATTGAAAACAAGAATGCATAGGCCGAAAGCAGCACCCGTCAAGCATGATAACAAAACAAGTTAATCCACCGCATGATACGACTTGTTTGTAACCACGCCACTAATCAGATTAGATTAATCCACCGCATGATACAATCTAATCATGAAAAGCTAAAAGCACTCAATGTTTAGTTACGAACCCACAACACAGTCACGAATTTACATTGAAAACAAGAATGCATAGGCCGAAAGCAGCACCCGTCAAGCATGATAACAAAACAAGTTAATCCACCGCATGATACGACTTGTTTGTAACCACGCCACTAATCAGATTAGATTAATCCACCGCATGATACAATCTAATCATGAAAAGCTAAAAGCACTCAATGTTTAGTTACGAACCCACAACACAGTCACGAATTTACATTGAAAACAAGAATGCATAGGCCGAAAGCAGCACCCGTCAAGCATGATAACAAAACAAGTTAATCCACCGCATGATACGACTTGTTTGTAACCACGCCACTAATCAGATTAGATTAATCCACCGCATGATACAATCTAATCATGAAAAGCTAAAAGCACTCAATGTTTAGTTACGAACCCACAACACAGTCACGAATTTACATTGAAAACAAGAATGCATAGGCCGAAAGCAGCACCCGTCAAGCATGATAACAAAACAAGTTAATCCACCGCATGATACGACTTGTTTGTAACCACGCCACTAATCAGATTAGATTAATCCACCGCATGATACAATCTAATCATGAAAAGCTAAAAGCACTCAATGTTTAGTTACGAACCCACAACACAGTCACGAATTTACATTGAAAACAAGAATGCATAGGCCGAAAGCAGCACCCGTCAAGCATGATAACAAAACAAGTTAATCCACCGCATGATACGACTTGTTTGTAACCACGCCACTAATCAGATTAGATTAATCCACCGCATGATACAATCTAATCATGAAAAGCTAAAAGCACTCAATGTTTAGTTACGAACCCACAACACAGTCACGAATTTACATTGAAAACAAGAATGCATAGGCCGAAAGCAGCACCCGTCAAGCATGATAACAAAACAAGTTAATCCACCGCATGATACGACTTGTTTGTAACCACGCCACTAATCAGATTAGATTAATCCACCGCATGATACAATCTAATCATGAAAAGCTAAAAGCACTCAATGTTTAGTTACGAACCCACAACACAGTCACGAATTTACATTGAAAACAAGAATGCATAGGCCGAAAGCAGCACCCGTCAAGCATGATAACAAAACAAGTTAATCCACCGCATGATACGACTTGTTTGTAACCACGCCACTAATCAGATTAGATTAATCCACCGCATGATACAATCTAATCATGAAAAGCTAAAAGCACTCAATGTTTAGTTACGAACCCACAACACAGTCACGAATTTACATTGAAAACAAGAATGCATAGGCCGAAAGCAGCACCCGTCAAGCATGATAACAAAACAAGTTAATCCACCGCATGATACGACTTGTTTGTAACCACGCCACTAATCAGATTAGATTAATCCACCGCATGATACAATCTAATCATGAAAAGCTAAAAGCACTCAATGTTTAGTTACGAACCCACAACACAGTCACGAATTTACATTGAAAACAAGAATGCATAGGCCGAAAGCAGCACCCGTCAAGCATGATAACAAAACAAGTTAATCCACCGCATGATACGACTTGTTTGTAACCACGCCACTAATCAGATTAGATTAATCCACCGCATGATACAATCTAATCATGAAAAGCTAAAAGCACTCAATGTTTAGTTACGAACCCACAACACAGTCACGAATTTACATTGAAAACAAGAATGCATAGGCCGAAAGCAGCACCCGTCAAGCATGATAACAAAACAAGTTAATCCACCGCATGATACGACTTGTTTGTAACCACGCCACTAATCAGATTAGATTAATCCACCGCATGATACAATCTAATCATGAAAAGCTAAAAGCACTCAATGTTTAGTTACGAACCCACAACACAGTCACGAATTTACATTGAAAACAAGAATGCATAGGCCGAAAGCAGCACCCGTCAAGCATGATAACAAAACAAGTTAATCCACCGCATGATACGACTTGTTTGTAACCACGCCACTAATCAGATTAGATTAATCCACCGCATGATACAATCTAATCATGAAAAGCTAAAAGCACTCAATGTTTAGTTACGAACCCACAACACAGTCACGAATTTACATTGAAAACAAGAATGCATAGGCCGAAAGCAGCACCCGTCAAGCATGATAACAAAACAAGTTAATCCACCGCATGATACGACTTGTTTGTAACCACGCCACTAATCAGATTAGATTAATCCACCGCATGATACAATCTAATCATGAAAAGCTAAAAGCACTCAATGTTTAGTTACGAACCCACAACACAGTCACGAATTTACATTGAAAACAAGAATGCATAGGCCGAAAGCAGCACCCGTCAAGCATGATAACAAAACAAGTTAATCCACCGCATGATACGACTTGTTTGTAACCACGCCACTAATCAGATTAGATTAATCCACCGCATGATACAATCTAATCATGAAAAGCTAAAAGCACTCAATGTTTAGTTACGAACCCACAACACAGTCACGAATTTACATTGAAAACAAGAATGCATAGGCCGAAAGCAGCACCCGTCAAGCATGATAACAAAACAAGTTAATCCACCGCATGATACGACTTGTTTGTAACCACGCCACTAATCAGATTAGATTAATCCACCGCATGATACAATCTAATCATGAAAAGCTAAAAGCACTCAATGTTTAGTTACGAACCCACAACACAGTCACGAATTTACATTGAAAACAAGAATGCATAGGCCGAAAGCAGCACCCGTCAAGCATGATAACAAAACAAGTTAATCCACCGCATGATACGACTTGTTTGTAACCACGCCACTAATCAGATTAGATTAATCCACCGCATGATACAATCTAATCATGAAAAGCTAAAAGCACTCAATGTTTAGTTACGAACCCACAACACAGTCACGAATTTACATTGAAAACAAGAATGCATAGGCCGAAAGCAGCACCCGTCAAGCATGATAACAAAACAAGTTAATCCACCGCATGATACGACTTGTTTGTAACCACGCCACTAATCAGATTAGATTAATCCACCGCATGATACAATCTAATCATGAAAAGCTAAAAGCACTCAATGTTTAGTTACGAACCCACAACACAGTCACGAATTTACATTGAAAACAAGAATGCATAGGCCGAAAGCAGCACCCGTCAAGCATGATAACAAAACAAGTTAATCCACCGCATGATACGACTTGTTTGTAACCACGCCACTAATCAGATTAGATTAATCCACCGCATGATACAATCTAATCATGAAAAGCTAAAAGCACTCAATGTTTAGTTACGAACCCACAACACAGTCACGAATTTACATTGAAAACAAGAATGCATAGGCCGAAAGCAGCACCCGTCAAGCATGATAACAAAACAAGTTAATCCACCGCATGATACGACTTGTTTGTAACCACGCCACTAATCAGATTAGATTAATCCACCGCATGATACAATCTAATCATGAAAAGCTAAAAGCACTCAATGTTTAGTTACGAACCCACAACACAGTCACGAATTTACATTGAAAACAAGAATGCATAGGCCGAAAGCAGCACCCGTCAAGCATGATAACAAAACAAGTTAATCCACCGCATGATACGACTTGTTTGTAACCACGCCACTAATCAGATTAGATTAATCCACCGCATGATACAATCTAATCATGAAAAGCTAAAAGCACTCAATGTTTAGTTACGAACCCACAACACAGTCACGAATTTACATTGAAAACAAGAATGCATAGGCCGAAAGCAGCACCCGTCAAGCATGATAACAAAACAAGTTAATCCACCGCATGATACGACTTGTTTGTAACCACGCCACTAATCAGATTAGATTAATCCACCGCATGATACAATCTAATCATGAAAAGCTAAAAGCACTCAATGTTTAGTTACGAACCCACAACACAGTCACGAATTTACATTGAAAACAAGAATGCATAGGCCGAAAGCAGCACCCGTCAAGCATGATAACAAAACAAGTTAATCCACCGCATGATACGACTTGTTTGTAACCACGCCACTAATCAGATTAGATTAATCCACCGCATGATACAATCTAATCATGAAAAGCTAAAAGCACTCAATGTTTAGTTACGAACCCACAACACAGTCACGAATTTACATTGAAAACAAGAATGCATAGGCCGAAAGCAGCACCCGTCAAGCATGATAACAAAACAAGTTAATCCACCGCATGATACGACTTGTTTGTAACCACGCCACTAATCAGATTAGATTAATCCACCGCATGATACAATCTAATCATGAAAAGCTAAAAGCACTCAATGTTTAGTTACGAACCCACAACACAGTCACGAATTTACATTGAAAACAAGAATGCATAGGCCGAAAGCAGCACCCGTCAAGCATGATAACAAAACAAGTTAATCCACCGCATGATACGACTTGTTTGTAACCACGCCACTAATCAGATTAGATTAATCCACCGCATGATACAATCTAATCATGAAAAGCTAAAAGCACTCAATGTTTAGTTACGAACCCACAACACAGTCACGAATTTACATTGAAAACAAGAATGCATAGGCCGAAAGCAGCACCCGTCAAGCATGATAACAAAACAAGTTAATCCACCGCATGATACGACTTGTTTGTAACCACGCCACTAATCAGATTAGATTAATCCACCGCATGATACAATCTAATCATGAAAAGCTAAAAGCACTCAATGTTTAGTTACGAACCCACAACACAGTCACGAATTTACATTGAAAACAAGAATGCATAGGCCGAAAGCAGCACCCGTCAAGCATGATAACAAAACAAGTTAATCCACCGCATGATACGACTTGTTTGTAACCACGCCACTAATCAGATTAGATTAATCCACCGCATGATACAATCTAATCATGAAAAGCTAAAAGCACTCAATGTTTAGTTACGAACCCACAACACAGTCACGAATTTACATTGAAAACAAGAATGCATAGGCCGAAAGCAGCACCCGTCAAGCATGATAACAAAACAAGTTAATCCACCGCATGATACGACTTGTTTGTAACCACGCCACTAATCAGATTAGATTAATCCACCGCATGATACAATCTAATCATGAAAAGCTAAAAGCACTCAATGTTTAGTTACGAACCCACAACACAGTCACGAATTTACATTGAAAACAAGAATGCATAGGCCGAAAGCAGCACCCGTCAAGCATGATAACAAAACAAGTTAATCCACCGCATGATACGACTTGTTTGTAACCACGCCACTAATCAGATTAGATTAATCCACCGCATGATACAATCTAATCATGAAAAGCTAAAAGCACTCAATGTTTAGTTACGAACCCACAACACAGTCACGAATTTACATTGAAAACAAGAATGCATAGGCCGAAAGCAGCACCCGTCAAGCATGATAACAAAACAAGTTAATCCACCGCATGATACGACTTGTTTGTAACCACGCCACTAATCAGATTAGATTAATCCACCGCATGATACAATCTAATCATGAAAAGCTAAAAGCACTCAATGTTTAGTTACGAACCCACAACACAGTCACGAATTTACATTGAAAACAAGAATGCATAGGCCGAAAGCAGCACCCGTCAAGCATGATAACAAAACAAGTTAATCCACCGCATGATACGACTTGTTTGTAACCACGCCACTAATCAGATTAGATTAATCCACCGCATGATACAATCTAATCATGAAAAGCTAAAAGCACTCAATGTTTAGTTACGAACCCACAACACAGTCACGAATTTACATTGAAAACAAGAATGCATAGGCCGAAAGCAGCACCCGTCAAGCATGATAACAAAACAAGTTAATCCACCGCATGATACGACTTGTTTGTAACCACGCCACTAATCAGATTAGATTAATCCACCGCATGATACAATCTAATCATGAAAAGCTAAAAGCACTCAATGTTTAGTTACGAACCCACAACACAGTCACGAATTTACATTGAAAACAAGAATGCATAGGCCGAAAGCAGCACCCGTCAAGCATGATAACAAAACAAGTTAATCCACCGCATGATACGACTTGTTTGTAACCACGCCACTAATCAGATTAGATTAATCCACCGCATGATACAATCTAATCATGAAAAGCTAAAAGCACTCAATGTTTAGTTACGAACCCACAACACAGTCACGAATTTACATTGAAAACAAGAATGCATAGGCCGAAAGCAGCACCCGTCAAGCATGATAACAAAACAAGTTAATCCACCGCATGATACGACTTGTTTGTAACCACGCCACTAATCAGATTAGATTAATCCACCGCATGATACAATCTAATCATGAAAAGCTAAAAGCACTCAATGTTTAGTTACGAACCCACAACACAGTCACGAATTTACATTGAAAACAAGAATGCATAGGCCGAAAGCAGCACCCGTCAAGCATGATAACAAAACAAGTTAATCCACCGCATGATACGACTTGTTTGTAACCACGCCACTAATCAGATTAGATTAATCCACCGCATGATACAATCTAATCATGAAAAGCTAAAAGCACTCAATGTTTAGTTACGAACCCACAACACAGTCACGAATTTACATTGAAAACAAGAATGCATAGGCCGAAAGCAGCACCCGTCAAGCATGATAACAAAACAAGTTAATCCACCGCATGATACGACTTGTTTGTAACCACGCCACTAATCAGATTAGATTAATCCACCGCATGATACAATCTAATCATGAAAAGCTAAAAGCACTCAATGTTTAGTTACGAACCCACAACACAGTCACGAATTTACATTGAAAACAAGAATGCATAGGCCGAAAGCAGCACCCGTCAAGCATGATAACAAAACAAGTTAATCCACCGCATGATACGACTTGTTTGTAACCACGCCACTAATCAGATTAGATTAATCCACCGCATGATACAATCTAATCATGAAAAGCTAAAAGCACTCAATGTTTAGTTACGAACCCACAACACAGTCACGAATTTACATTGAAAACAAGAATGCATAGGCCGAAAGCAGCACCCGTCAAGCATGATAACAAAACAAGTTAATCCACCGCATGATACGACTTGTTTGTAACCACGCCACTAATCAGATTAGATTAATCCACCGCATGATACAATCTAATCATGAAAAGCTAAAAGCACTCAATGTTTAGTTACGAACCCACAACACAGTCACGAATTTACATTGAAAACAAGAATGCATAGGCCGAAAGCAGCACCCGTCAAGCATGATAACAAAACAAGTTAATCCACCGCATGATACGACTTGTTTGTAACCACGCCACTAATCAGATTAGATTAATCCACCGCATGATACAATCTAATCATGAAAAGCTAAAAGCACTCAATGTTTAGTTACGAACCCACAACACAGTCACGAATTTACATTGAAAACAAGAATGCATAGGCCGAAAGCAGCACCCGTCAAGCATGATAACAAAACAAGTTAATCCACCGCATGATACGACTTGTTTGTAACCACGCCACTAATCAGATTAGATTAATCCACCGCATGATACAATCTAATCATGAAAAGCTAAAAGCACTCAATGTTTAGTTACGAACCCACAACACAGTCACGAATTTACATTGAAAACAAGAATGCATAGGCCGAAAGCAGCACCCGTCAAGCATGATAACAAAACAAGTTAATCCACCGCATGATACGACTTGTTTGTAACCACGCCACTAATCAGATTAGATTAATCCACCGCATGATACAATCTAATCATGAAAAGCTAAAAGCACTCAATGTTTAGTTACGAACCCACAACACAGTCACGAATTTACATTGAAAACAAGAATGCATAGGCCGAAAGCAGCACCCGTCAAGCATGATAACAAAACAAGTTAATCCACCGCATGATACGACTTGTTTGTAACCACGCCACTAATCAGATTAGATTAATCCACCGCATGATACAATCTAATCATGAAAAGCTAAAAGCACTCAATGTTTAGTTACGAACCCACAACACAGTCACGAATTTACATTGAAAACAAGAATGCATAGGCCGAAAGCAGCACCCGTCAAGCATGATAACAAAACAAGTTAATCCACCGCATGATACGACTTGTTTGTAACCACGCCACTAATCAGATTAGATTAATCCACCGCATGATACAATCTAATCATGAAAAGCTAAAAGCACTCAATGTTTAGTTACGAACCCACAACACAGTCACGAATTTACATTGAAAACAAGAATGCATAGGCCGAAAGCAGCACCCGTCAAGCATGATAACAAAACAAGTTAATCCACCGCATGATACGACTTGTTTGTAACCACGCCACTAATCAGATTAGATTAATCCACCGCATGATACAATCTAATCATGAAAAGCTAAAAGCACTCAATGTTTAGTTACGAACCCACAACACAGTCACGAATTTACATTGAAAACAAGAATGCATAGGCCGAAAGCAGCACCCGTCAAGCATGATAACAAAACAAGTTAATCCACCGCATGATACGACTTGTTTGTAACCACGCCACTAATCAGATTAGATTAATCCACCGCATGATACAATCTAATCATGAAAAGCTAAAAGCACTCAATGTTTAGTTACGAACCCACAACACAGTCACGAATTTACATTGAAAACAAGAATGCATAGGCCGAAAGCAGCACCCGTCAAGCATGATAACAAAACAAGTTAATCCACCGCATGATACGACTTGTTTGTAACCACGCCACTAATCAGATTAGATTAATCCACCGCATGATACAATCTAATCATGAAAAGCTAAAAGCACTCAATGTTTAGTTACGAACCCACAACACAGTCACGAATTTACATTGAAAACAAGAATGCATAGGCCGAAAGCAGCAGCCTCATTATGCATTGTGAGCGGCACCACGGAAAAGACAGAGGAATAGAGGGTAGACTGTATAGCCCACAAATCCCTTCAGCGGGCGTATCACATTTTATCACAGCCAGAATGCAACAGGACCGTCGAATGCCTGAGTGATTCCTTCAGGCACCTTGTAGCTTTGCATCAGACGAGTATGATCAGTCGTCAGGTCCCCATTGTTGTCATAGCCAAGACAGAACGTTGTCAAGCATGATAGCAAACAAGTTAATCCACCGCATGATACGACTTGTTTGTGACCACGCCACTAATCAGATTAGATTAATCCACCGCATGATACAATCTAATCATGAAAAGCTAAAAGCACTCAATGTTTAGTTACGAACCCACAACACAGTCACGAATTTACATTAAAACAAGAATGCATAGGCCGAAAGCAGCACCCGTCAAGCATGATAACAAACAAATTAATCCATCGCATGATACGACTTGTTTGTGACCACGCCACTAATCAGATTAGATCAATCCACCGCATGATACAATCTAATCATGAAAAGCTAAAAGCACTCAATGTTTAGTTACGAACCCACAACACAGTCACGAATTTACATTGAAAACAAGAATGCATAGGCCGAAAGCAGCACCCGTCAAGCATGATAACAAACAAATTAATCCATCGCATGATACGACTTGTTTGTGACCACGCCACTAATCAGATTAGATCAATCCACCGCATGATACAATCTAATCATGAAAAGCTAAAAGCACTCAATGTTTAGTTACGAACCCACAACACAGTCACGAATTTACATTGAAAACAAGAATGCATAGGCCGAAAGCAGCACCCGTCAAGCATGATAGCAAACAAGTTAATCCACCGCATGATACGACTTGTTTGTGACCACGCCACTAATCAGATTAGATCAATCCACCGCATGATACAATCTAATCATGAAAAGCTAAAAGCACTCAATGTTTAGTTACGAACCCACAACACAGTCACGAATTTACATTGAAAACAAGAATGCATAGGCCGAAAGCAGCACCCGTCAAGCATGATAGCAAACAAGTTAATCCACCGCATGATACGACTTGTTTGTGACCACGCCACTAATCAGATTAGATCAATCCACCGCATGATACAATCTAATCATGAAAAGCTAAAAGCACTCAATGTTTAGTTACGAACCCACAACACAGTCACGAATTTACATTGAAAACAAGAATGCATAGGCCGAAAGCAGCACCCGTCAAGCATGATAGCAAACAAGTTAATCCACCGCATGATACGACTTGTTTGTGACCACGCCACTAATCAGATTAGATCAATCCACCGCATGATACAATCTAATCATGAAAAGCTAAAAGCACTCAATGTTTAGTTACGAACCCACAACACAGTCACGAATTTACATTGAAAACAAGAATGCATAGGCCGAAAGCAGCACCCGTCAAGCATGATAGCAAACAAGTTAATCCACCGCATGATACGACTTGTTTGTGACCACGCCACTAATCAGATTAGATCAATCCACCGCATGATACAATCTAATCATGAAAAGCTAAAAGCACTCAATGTTTAGTTACGAACCCACAACACAGTCACGAATTTACATTGAAAACAAGAATGCATAGGCCGAAAGCAGCACCCGTCAAGCATGATAGCAAACAAGTTAATCCACCGCATGATACGACTTGTTTGAAACCGCACCACTAATCAGATTAGATCAATCCACCGCATGATACAATCTAATCATGAAAAGCTAAAAGCACTCAATGTTTAGTTACGAACCCACAACACAGTCACGAATTTACATTGAAAACAAGAATGCATAGGCCGAAAGCAGCACCCGTCAAGCATGATAGCAAACAAGTTAATCCACCGCATGATACGACTTGTTTGTGACCACGCCACTAATCAGATTAGATCAATCCACCGCATGATACAATCTAATCATGAAAAGCTAAAAGCACTCAATGTTTAGTTACGAACCCACAACACAGTCACGAATTTACATTGAAAACAAGAATGCATAGGCCGAAAGCAGCACCCGTCAAGCATGATAGCAAACAAGTTAATCCACCGCATGATACGACTTGTTTGTGACCACGCCACTAATCAGATTAGATCAATCCACCGCATGATACAATCTAATCATGAAAAGCTAAAAGCACTCAATGTTTAGTTACGAACCCACAACACAGTCACGAATTTACATTGAAAACAAGAATGCATAGGCCGAAAGCAGCACCCGTCAAGCATGATAGCAAACAAGTTAATCCACCGCATGATACGACTTGTTTGTGACCACGCCACTAATCAGATTAGATCAATCCACCGCATGATACAATCTAATCATGAAAAGCTAAAAGCACTCAATGTTTAGTTACGAACCCACAACACAGTCACGAATTTACATTGAAAACAAGAATGCATAGGCCGAAAGCAGCACCCGTCAAGCATGATAGCAAACAAGTTAATCCACCGCATGATACGACTTGTTTGTGACCACGCCACTAATCAGATTAGATCAATCCACCGCATGATACAATCTAATCGTGAAAGGCTAAAAGCATTCATTGTCCAATGCAAACCCACGAACACACGTTCACTCGTGAGAGCACTACCGAATGCGGCTATTTAGCCGAATCGGGGTCCATGGCGAAGGAACAAGCCTAATCGGTAAAGATAAATCTATCAGATCGAATCGAATTCTAATCCACCGGATGATTAGCTCTAAGACGACCCAAAAACCTGCATCTACCGCATGATACCCGGTTCTGTCAAGATCTACACGATGCCGACAAGCTTGAACCCGCGACACGTGGCAACCTAGACTGTTTCGGATTCGGCTATATGGACGCCGCGGTTCTTTCATCGTTTTGCGGTCTAGAACCGAACCCGACCAGTCTAGATTGGGCAAAGGTGTGTTGCATGAATTAAGCACATAGTAAAAAAGGAGCAACACGGGGTAACTTAATGAATCTGTTAGATCTTGCCGAAATCTAACAGAGCCGATAACTTGGTCCATACTAGATCTTAGCCCACCGCATGGCTCATGACCTAACAGAGGAACCTTCTTGAAACCACAACTTAAATCCACCGGATGATACTAAGCATGGTAACAAGACTACTTGCATCAAAGCTTAAATCCACCGCATGATACTAAGCATGATACAAGGTTGCCGGTACTTACGGAGGTCGACGGATCGATGACTCCTCTCGAAGAACTCGACGACTCGACTAAAGGACTCGATGTTGGCACGGGGCCGGTTTGTTGTATGATTGATTCGATTGTCTTTTACAGCTGCCATGGGTTTATATTTATACCCAGGTCTTGATACAACTCCTAGTCGGACACGACTACAACACTTGTTTCTAAAAATAAATGACGAATCTTCGTGCCCATATAGCTTTCCTTGTTCGAACCGGCCTTTTCCTTATGTTGATCCACGTCATCATGTCTTCCCGAATGCTACCACTCTTCGCCTGCGGAACAATGCCTCTGCCGAATGATGACGCATTCCCGACCGCAGAGTATCTCTGCCGAATATTTCAGCCGAATGGCGACGCGTTCCCGACCGCAGAGCATCTTTGCCGAATGCTTCAGAAAAAACCCTTTTAGCCGAATGGCATCCTTCTACCAAATCCGGCCCACATGTCAGCCTCTTCCTGGTGCCAATTTTTGGTGTCAACACATGCCCCTTCAATTTCGGGATAAGAGGTAACTTTTATCTCGGAATTGACCAAAAGCACTTAACATTTCCAAGTTGGTTCTGCTCGGCACCCGCTTTTCCTTCCGAATCTTCAGAGCTCTCATCCGGATCCGAACCCTAAGTCATCGTCTTCCAAGATCCAACCTTCAAATGGCGGACCAAGATCTTGCTCTCCAGGTAAACTTCAATCCCCTCAAGCATGTTCGGCACTCTTCTTTCGATTTGCATTTTAAATTTCTTCTCATCCCCTTTGATAGGCCCTAGCTGCCGAAATCCTCATCCCTGTTGAGGAAAAATCTCCATCCTATTTCCTCGGTCCCGTAGGAGATTCAGATCCTTCTGAAATCATTGCGGCCGAATCTCAGCGGATTCCTTTTAAGATTTCACTGACAAAACCTCAGGAGTGGCAAGATGCCTTCAAGAACTGGCCTTTGCCCCCAATCGCCGGATGGAGAAACTGGTACAAAAGGATCTCTGACGATAAAAGTCCCCAGACACAGAATTGGGACAGCCTTCGTATTTCTCATTGCTTGGAGCTATCTCTAGCTGAAACACCAAAGAATGAGAACCTTCTGATCGCAGCTTGCCACTTCTGGTCCAATGGTGCAAATGCTTTTCTCTTCGGCCATGGCCCAATGTCCCCTACCTTAGCCGATGTCTACATGATGACCGGCCTGAATGTTACAGGAACTGTGCATCCATATGACCATAAAGGTTCCTCCAAGCAGACAGGAGTAAGAACAGGGGTTGGATACAAGAGATATATCCAGAATCATATGTCTGATGGTCCTCTGACTGATGTCGAATACAGAGCTTTCCTGAACATGTGGCTATGCAGATCAGTTTTTTGTGGCAAAGCCAATGAGCCAACCTTGAATCACATTGTGATGGCTGAAGAGCTGGCTGCTGGAAAAGTCATCCCACTTGGGAAATACCTCCTGGGAAGCGTTTACCATATGCTCAACCAAACCACCCACCTGATGCACACTAGCAAGAAGATCCCCTGTGTCAATGGTCCCTGGTGGTTCGTCCAGATGTGGCTGCAATTATATATGCACCAAATCGTTGCTATTGATCTCAACAGCCGAGACTTCCCTTCAATCAATTATAAAGAAGGAGAAACCCGAAGAACCAAAGGTTGTCAAACTTATGGAGAAGCTGCCTCCACTGTATCCATCAACAAGACCATCGGTGAACTATTTGAGCTCTTCTTCAGGGGTTTTGCCAATCCTCTTTGGTTCCCTTATTTGGACAATGACAACCTTACTCTCCCTTGCGAATTCAGCTTTGAGACTGGATGCACTGATGTACAATCTGTAGCAATTTTTAATGCCTTCATCCAGCCCTGCATCCTGCCAGCCGAATTCTGTGGAGGGAGGCTAGTCCAAAGCACTTATGAATATTATCAGCCAAACATGATGGCTAGACAGTTGGGATGTGGCCAAGTGCCCCCTAGGCTATTTCTCCATGAATTCCTCCGGCCCAGGGAGATAGTCAAGGATTTCACAGAAACAAGAAGGATTTTCAACTATAAATGCTGTGGAACTATTTATGCACCTGATCCTTTTGTGCCAATAATATCTGCTCATCCTTCCTTCACTCTCTGGTGGCAAGAATTCCATGATCATATCTTCAACATGCCAATCCATCCTTTCTGCCTTGAATTAATGTCTGATTATCAGCCAACTGCAGAGGTAACATGCTTATTCCTTTGTCTCTCTTAACAATATTAGCCCCAATCAATTCTGACTCTATTATTTTGCAGGACATAACACCTGCTCCTCTTGCCAGGGTAATTTTATACAAAACTGCAGGCCCAATCTCTGCTTTGGGGCACCAATCCCCTACCTTGGCTCAGCTGATGGCTAGACAAGCTTCTTCAGATCCAATACTCACTAGACCATCATCTGTCAAGAGGAAAACCCTCCTTATAGCTGCTCCCTCGGTTGTAAAGAAGAAAAGAACAAGTAGCAAAACCAAGGTCAGAGTCCTTTTTCTTTGACTATAATGCTTTTGGTGTTTTGCTCAGCTTTGTTTCTTTTTGATTTCAGTCCAAAGAACAACAGCCAGCAATCAGTACAGGTCCTGCCGATGCTCCAATGATTGGTAAAATTTCCTCACATTTTTGTCTTTAAAGTTCCTTGCCTCTGCCGAATGATGACGCATTCCCGACCGCAGAGTATCTCTGCCGAATATTTCAGCCGAATGGCGACGCGTTCCCGACCGCAGAGCATCTTTGCCGAATGCTTCAGAAAAAACCCTTTTAGCCGAATGGCATCCTTCTACCAAATCCGGCCCACATGTCAGCCTCTTCCTGGTGCCAATTTTTGGTGTCAACAGTTAGGATTGATAATATCTCCAAAGGACGGCGGCATGAGATTTTCTGGCCTAAACTATTTCAAATCATCCTAGATACAATGACATAGACAGAAAATATGCTATCTCGACAAGCACCACGCCTAAATCAGCATATTTGGTCAATGCAATTATCATATACGCATGGTATCTAAAGAAGTGCCTTGTCTGACAACAAAAGTCAAATGGCACAGCAGAAGAATTGTCTTGTCAGACATTTGTTCCTTTTTCTTCATTTCCTTATATAGCAAATATTAAAGTTTCAGAAGTGTGCCGGCTGTGATATACGGTTTGACCCCCAATTTTGAACAGGCAACAAACACCGTTTCGAAAAAGAGGAACAATGTAGTACATTAAAATCCTTTCAATTTGTCAATTTCAGTTGCTCCTAGAAAAAGCCAACCTTGGATTTCCTGACCACGTCATGTTCATCCTTATCAAAGCCAGTGCGTTCAAACCACAGTGCTAAAATGTTTACCAACTGGATGAAGCGTGTCAAAATGGTCCCAAGGTTTTTTTAGTTAATAACATAAGAAATCGGCATTAGCATGTTCCTGACCTAAAACTTTTGACCTGGGATCAAGATAAAGTAAATCGGAAACAGGCCACTCTGCACTGACATTATTCATAGAGGCATAGATTATTATGGGTTTACTTACCGTGTCCCAGAAAAGCTGACAGAACAATGCAGTATCTACAATAATGTTTCCCTTGTCTCTTCAGTAGTGAACAGAGCATATATCTTCAGGGGTAGCTTTTGGTTGATTGCATTTGATTACTATAGACTAGTTACTACCATGAATTTACTGACTTGTGGTGGCAATCGAAGCACATGCCGGCCAGTGGTGTACGAGCAAGGCGAGATTCCACTGGCGGGAACGAGATGCCAGAAGCGATGGATAACAACTGGGAGGCGGCACACGCAGACGCCAAGCAAACAATTTCCCAGTCAGCCATCTAAACGTAGTACGTACTCCCTTCATTATAATCCCAGTCAGAGATCGATGACGTGACGATGATCTCAGTTTATCTTGGCCATTCAAGCGACATTATTGTTGCTGAGCTGAGAATCGCCCAGCACCGGAATGGAGCATGTGCTTGTAACGTGAGCTGAATTGAAGCACACGTCCCGTGCAGGATTCTTCAGGCGACGATCGACATCGATCGAACAGCGGTGGCAGCGTGAATTAAGACATCAATCACGATGCAGAGGCCATGTCCGTCCAGGTGCTCGATCGATCGCGTCTTCGATCAATATATTCCACGGAGCATTATTCGTGCCGCAGTACGTGGAATCTTTCGGAGGCGCATCACATCACGCGGCTGCGGATGCGGATGCGGATGCAAATTCAGACACAGAAACATCTCCACATGGATGATGCTCGGAATTAAAGGTGCAGTGCGCGCCCGCATGCCGCGCCTTTCGCGTCTTGATTCTTGCTTGGTTTGACCAGCAACGAATCGAACGAACAAACTGATCGCATGCACGCGCGCTTGCATCGTCGTCATTGCTTACCCTTGGAGAAGTTTGGTCGTCGAGCTTGATCAGCAGCAAATAAAGTCGATGAAAGGAGCAGCAGAAATTGAAGCCGGCCGGCCGTGTGCACCGGCGACCGAATCTGCAGCTACCGGCGTCTCTACGATGGATCATGGATGGACTGCAGCGCCTCCCTTCTCCGACGTATGGAGCTAGCGAGCATTCTGCACATGTTTCGGGCGCTGTAAAGTTATATACTTATATATATATATGTGTGTGTGTGTGTATACTTATATATATGATATATCTACCTCCGGAATAGGATGCGACGACGACGACGACGGCGACCCGATGAGTGTGATGAGCGATGATGACTGCAGAATATTACCAGCTACTGCCCAGCCACTTGCATCATATCGGCGATGTATGTAGGGGACCATTGCCACATATATCGCGTCCGATCCCCTTGCTTGCAGCTTCCAAGTGCCAACAGTAATCAGCAGGTAAAGATCACGAACGAGATGGATGCGAACAGAATCATCGGCACGAAACAGCAGGGAAGGAAAACCAAGGAACGGACGGCCGGGGAAAGGCGGGCGCGTCGTCCTCCCCTGCTTTATGCCGAATCGCTGGGCGATGGAGATGGAAGCAGTTAGCTGCAGCAGCCATACACGACGCATGCGTGCGTGGATGCTATGGGGTCAGGTCAGGCAAGCAAGGGGGCTCAGGGTCAGGTCAGGGAGAGAGATGCTTTGGTATTTGCAGGAGCCCATCATCCAACGGATATGATCTCAAGCCCGCCAGCCGGCGTTGCGGTGACAAGTTGGGCTCTCGAGCCCAAGTATATATATTGGAGTAGATAAAATGCTATATATAGCAATTGTTTCGTCATGAAAACCTTGGATTTCCTAGCTACATCATGCATGTCATGCATGAATGCACTAGTTATTATCAGTTTGAATGAATAAATGGTGTTCATACAACCATACACTACGAATACTGGATGCAGCAGGGCGCCAAGAACTCAACATATGGTCCCATCCCAAGGTTTAGTTTTGTAGCTTTAGTTAATAGTATATAAACATGATGGTGCCATTAGCTAGCGTGCTCCTGCCTAAAACTTTTGACTAGGGATAAGAGAAAGTTGTTCTTGTATAATAAAGAAAGGGGAGGGAAAGTGTAGACTACAAACAGTCCATCAGTTTGCATTGATGAGTAGTAACCTGCATATGCATAGATTATGACGTACACACGGCTCTTCACTATCACTACTGAACGTACATTGCATCAGATCGAGTATCTTTTGGCTGCACGCATTTTATCAGATCGTGTGTTACTGATTTGTTGTACCAAAAATCAAAGCACACGCCAACAACGCTAGCTGGCTAGCTGTAACGCGTATCGTGCGCAAGGCGGGAGTACGTCATTAAGAACAAGAAGAAGGGTGCGACGACAAGGCATGGAAAATTTGGAATCGACATCCTCGAAAGTGTGTGATCATGGGGGTGGAGAGACTTTTGTTTCTAAAAGAAGAAGAAGAAGAAGAAGAAGAAGAAGAAGAAGAGTAACCATGGGCCGGGAATGAGAATGACTCTGACGACCGCCGCGCGCGCTAGTCGATCGATGCAGATCTTTCCAAGGCGCTAGCTAGCTTTGCATCGATCTCGATCGAGATCTTTCTTTCAATTCTGTCATGATGAATGTAACAATTCTCTGGGATATATTAGAGCGAATTAGGCCAGGATTCCGTCATGCATCAGCAGACAGACGTCAAACAAATAGTTTCCGAGCATCCATGTGCACGCGCCCGCCCGCCCGTGTCTCCAATTGTCCATGTGAACGAACGAATTAAGACACATTTTATTCCAGGAAGAACGTACTCGACCAGTTCCGTGGCACCGCAAGCTAGCGACACTGCCGCTGATCGAGCTGAGCTGACGACGTACGGGCAGCTGCGTGCGTGCAGCGCATGAGCAATTATATTGCTTAGCCCCGAGGCTAGCTTGGAATCTCGATCGGATGCAAATGCGGACACGGACACGGAGACACCCATCACATGGATGTTCAGGTTCAAAGCCGGCCAATTCAAGGCGCACGCTCGCAGCAGCATCTTTTCGTCGTCAGGGATCGGAACATTCGCCTGCCGGCCGGCCGCCGGTGGAGTGGATTCGCTTGCTTTGATTTGCTTTTGCTTGCTTTGACCAGCAACTGGCTGAGAGCCAAACCGCACGCTTGCTTGCCTTGGAGCTGCAAGCTTTTGGTTTCGTCCGTGTGCGTCCACGACCAAATCGATCTGAATGCATCCAGGAGTAGCTGTACTATAGTATATATCTAATATCTTTCTTGACAAGAAAGATGCTATATACGACTGCACTGCAAGCACTGCCGGCTAGTGTTGTGTAAGGCGGCGAGCGAGAGGTGGCAGGATGTGATCTGAACCCCGGCGCCGCTGAATCATATCGCTGGGTTTTCTTTCTTGAGGCCATATGCATGGTCGATGAGTCACCAATAATATATGGTCGGTCGGCGCATTTTGCACATGTCTGATGCGCTGTAAATAAATGCGTCTCTAGCTGGGGAGATCATCGAACTGGATGCCATGCCAGCGCCACGAGCAACGCGCGCGCGAGGGCGGCGAAGGCCGTAGAATATCACCGCCGCCTGTACTACTCGTATCGGCCGGCGGCGATACGGAGGGGACCATGCATAGCCGGATATATATTGGCACCGTCGTCGTCAGTGTAGACGAAGCAGCAAGGAAAGGAACCAACAGCGAAAGGCGAGCCGCCTTTATGCCGATTGCATCGCATCCATGGATGGAGATGGAAGCAGAGGCCGGTGGGAACCAGCTTGCGTGCATCCTCGATTCGATGCATATGCGTGCGTGCGGATCTGCATGGCTGCTCGTGGCTTTCTTCCCTTTGACCGGAGGCAGGGCGGTGTTTTGGGGAAGAAGGTGATCGATCTCTAAGAAGGACGGGTCGATGCGAGAGATCGATGCTTTGACATTTCGCAACAGCCTTTTTTCCTCACTATCATGCACCGCCGGCGTCGACACACGCTGTAACACCCTAAAATTCATCACAATTAAATTATAGCAACTTTTTGAATTTTTCTAGAATTTATTAAGACCTAAATAAATTTTCTATGATTTAATTAGAATTTCTAGCCTTTTATCAATTTAAATATCATATTAAATAATTTAGTCAAAATAAGTTGTTGATGCATTCATGCTGTTGCATTGTCTTTTGCTTGCTGTTTAATTAAGTTGGAATTTAAATTCTGTTTAAATTCGAATTTAATTTGAATTTGTTTTAATTAAATCATAGAAAATTTATTTAGGTCTTAATAAATTCTAGAAAAATTCAAAAAGTTGCTATAATTTAATTGTGATGAATTTTAGGGTGTTACAGCGTGTGTCGACGCCGGCGGTGCATGATAGTGAGGAAAAAAGGCTGTTGCGAAATGTCAAAGCATCGATCTCTCGCATCGACCCGTCCTTCTTAGAGATCGATCACCTTCTTCCCAAAACACCGCCCTGCCTCCGGTCAAAGGGAAGAAAGCCACGAGCAGCCATGCAGATCCGCACGCACGCATATGCATCGAATCGAGGATGCACGCAAGCTGGTTCCCACCGGCCTCTGCTTCCATCTCCATCCATGGATGCGATGCAATCGGCATAAAGGCGGCTCGCCTTTCGCTGTTGGTTCCTTTCCTTGCTGCTTCGTCTACACTGACGACGACGGTGCCAATATATATCCGGCTATGCATGGTCCCCTCCGTATCGCCGCCGGCCGATACGAGTAGTACAGGCGGCGGTGATATTCTACGGCCTTCGCCGCCCTCGCGCGCGCGTTGCTCGTGGCGCTGGCATGGCATCCAGTTCGATGATCTCCCCAGCTAGAGACGCATTTATTTACAGCGCATCAGACATGTGCAAAATGCGCCGACCGACCATATATTATTGGTGACTCATCGACCATGCATATGGCCTCAAGAAAGAAAACCCAGCGATATGATTCAGCGGCGCCGGGGTTCAGATCACATCCTGCCACCTCTCGCTCGCCGCCTTACACAACACTAGCCGGCAGTGCTTGCAGTGCAGTCGTATATAGCATCTTTCTTGTCAAGAAAGATATTAGATATATACTATAGTACAGCTACTCCTGGATGCATTCACAATTAAATGATAACATAAACCCATCAAATTCAGG
>OAMR01000309.1:867535-951904 GCA_900205405.1 Echinochloa crus-galli
TTTTAGTGATTCTCACGCTCACGCGTTCGTGGTGATTTGTAGAATAGTTTTGTGCTGTTATTTTCTTATATTGGCATTGTTTGGTGTACTGTTTCTTATTTGTTGTATTGTTTTCTTGTATTTATTCGTGTGATGCGTATAGGAAACGCACCGTTCGAGAAAGTGTTTGAAGAACCATCTGTTGAAGAGTTTGATCAGCAGCAGGGTTGGGAAGAAGGCAAGTATTCCTTGATCATGCCCGTTTGTACCTAAATGACATGCATTTTAATTACACTATTTATTATCGCTTGCATTCATATTGCTGGGTCCCATTAAGGATTTCCTAGTCTCTTTTACCATACCTTGCAGCTGGGTCATTAAACTAATTTTGACTGGTAGATGATGCTTAGTTGCTCAACTGGGATTGGTCTAATGAAACCCCTACTCTATGTTCCATTATTATCTTTTAATATAATAATGACAAGATCACCTCTTTTAATTGGAACATGGAGCGACCACCCAGGAAAATAGTGCAACCATAAGTGCTATGTGGCTCTGGCTTTGACTGACTAAGTAGGCATTCTGGTTTGGGATAGTTTTACCCGAAATAGATTCAGCCTTCCACTTTATAAAGCCTAGCATGTCATTTATTTTCATACTTTGCTGAGTATGACATGTGCTCACGCTTGTTTATTTATATTGCATCGACCACACTCGGACTGCTGCTCAGATTGGGAAAAATTTGAGGATTATACTACTGATTTTGAGGAATTCTAGGCGAGTCCTTCAGTCAACTGCCTGTGGAGATGGAGTTATTTTGCTTCGTTTAGTTAAACGTTTATTTAAGTCTTCCGCTATGACATTTGTGTCAACTCTGAGTTTGAAAAATATATATACTTTAATACTTTTTCGTATGCATGGTTATGGATACTCACTTGTGACGTCTATCATATATGTGTAAACTTGATCCTGACGCACATATGACATACACCTGATTTTCTTTCTAAACCCGGGTGCGACACACGCCGCCGGCACCAGAGCACAAGGACGGTAGGAGAGAAGATCACAAGAATACGGATCCAGGCCCACCACCACCATCGCGAGTTCTGCGAGAGGAAATCTTCCTCCGGTGCGGGTGCGTGCTGGGCCTGGTGGCGGCCAATCTGATGGGTTCCAAACCCATCAGCCCGTGAGAATGTTATTGGGCCTTTTTTAAGCCCACATATAATGGTCCAAAATTATGGCATGTTCGTACCTCCCAATGACTCGGGAATTTCATATCACAGTATCGATAAATTTGGGAGAACCTGTTCCATTTTTTTTGTTTCTCATATAAGCGGGAGAGCTTTTGTACAAAAACTATCAAAGCATATTTCCCAAGTACCCATTGGGTCCCAAGGTTTAGGTTAGCAACTTCAGCTGATAAAAACATAGTAGTGCCATTAGCGTCCATGGATCATAGCACGTCTAGCGAGAATTAGGCCACGATTCCTGCCTGTCAGAGCGAGAAGACAAATTTGGAGAAGGCAAGTGCCACGCGCACGCGCGCATTGTTCCATCCAGTTTCGTGGCGATGCCGCCGGCGACATCGTCGTTGTGGCGGAGCTTGGAAACTCGGCGGCACGCGGATGCAAATGCAAATGGGGACACAGAAACATCACATGGCCGAATCTATAATTTCTTTCTTGACTCAAGGGAACGGAATGCAACAAGGATGATGCCATGGTCTGAACCTGGCGCACGTCGCTTTTTCCCGAATGGGTTTCTTCAGGTCATGTTGCAGAAGCGTTCTGCGCATGCTCTGAGGCTCTCTCCTTTGTGAATTCAACATTTCCAGCCCTGTTGCTGGGCCGGCGCACGAATACGTTAGGAGAACGGGGGCGGCCCAAGCCCGAAGGCACACCACGATAAACAAGGCCCAAGAATCAATCGAAGGATCTAAGCTAAAGTAAGTACTACATAGATTTACAATCTTGTAGGCACAGTAAGTACTACTAGTACCTTGTAGCGAACCTCATTGTTTTTTATGTTTTTGAGAAACAAACCTCATAGATTTACAATCCTTCCACTACCTCATTGTTTTTGCTGGGCTGGCGCACGAATACGTTAGGAAAACGGGGGCGGCCCAAGCCCAAGGGCACACCACGATAAACAAGGCCCAAGAATCAATCGAAGAAGGATCTAAGCTAAGCCCTCTCTCTTCTTACTTACTACTAGTACCTTGTAGCAAACCTCTTTTTTTTTGAGAAACAAACCTCATAGATTTACAATCCTTGCACTACTAAGCATGATCCACTATGCCTCTATAGCAAGCTACAGTGCCTAGCTACAACGCCACATTCCAAGTGTGTCTACACAAACAAAACAAACACAAAGGAGGCCGGACCTACCTCCTCAAACCACCTGCCACTCCGCAGTTCTAAAAAGAGCGGAATGCAGGCCCCAACAGGCCCCGCATATATACCCTACGCGCGTGCACGCCGGCCGCCCGGCCACGGCCAGCCACCTCAGAAGAAGCACGAGTCGAGGTACCCGTACGACCGCCGGCGCCGGAACTCGACCACGCCGCCGTACGTCCGGTCGGCGACGCCGACGAACAGTGCCTCGCCGTCGGGGCTGAACGCGGCGCCGGCGACCTCCCCGAACAGGTCCACCTGCTGCTCCGCGCCGGCTCCGGCGGCGTCGTACACGTGCACGAAGTCGGCGGCCTCCGCGGCCGCCAGGAACCGCCCGTCGGGGGAGAACCGGAGCCCCCGGACGGCGCCGATGCGGCCGCCCAGCACGGCGAGCGGCGCCGACGTGCTGCGCACGTCCCACAGCCGGCACGTCGCGTCCTGGTTCCCCGTCGCCACGACGAGGCCGCCGGGGTGCCACGCCGACGCGAACGAGTGGTCCAGGTGGCCTCGCAGGGTCGCCATCGTCTTCCCCGACTGGGAGTCCGCCAGCAGGCACTCCGAGCTGTCGCCCAGCACCGCCAGCACCTTGCCGCCGGGGCTCGCCGACGTGTTCTGCATCCATTTCGTCAGTGTCAAAAACTCGGAAGCCACCAAGAACGGCATGGAATGGAACACCTGCAGAGATTTCAGCACGGTAATGGTGACTCACATTGACGGACCACGGGAAGGTGAACTGGGCGAGGAGGCTGTATCTCTCGGTGTCGAACGTCCTGACGACGCAGTCGTTGTTCGCCGCCGTCACTCGAGTGGCGCCTCCGCTGCGTCAGGATTCAGAAACGCGAAAGTTCAGTTCATCTGCTCCTAGGCCCGATCGTGTTCAATTCAGAAACAGAGGTTGTAATCTGACTCTCTTACTTGGGCGCCTGGTAGATGTCCACGGCGTTCGTGATGGAGTTGTTGTTGCCGGTCAGGCTCGTGCAGAACGCCACGCCGGGTTTATCAAGGTACTGACGACACAAGAGCAAGAGTCTTGTAAGCTGAAGAAATTCATAAAAGTACTGATGAGTCTGCAGTCTGCACATCATGGGTTCCTCCTACTACCTTGCAGATGAGTTCTCCCTGGAAGCCACCGGCCACCATTAGGTTGTCCTTCACAGCCATGGTGCTGATCTGAACCCTCGACAGTCGCCTGGCCCCCTTGACATTCTGCACAGCAGGCAGCATTTACATGTTAGACTGATAAGTACAATAAAGATAGCAGCAAGCAATGCGTCGACGCCAACTGCAGACCTCTGTTGGTGTCAATTGGCCGGCCACATTGAGCACTTCTCTTCCTCTCTGGAGCAGGGGAGACCAGTGCATAACAGAGTAGTTCTGGACCAGGTACACGTCGTGCTTAGAAGTAGCCCACAGGAGGTTCCTCAGCTGCAGGGGTTTGCAACATGGTAATTACACTTGAAATAGATGTTTCAACGAATGCAAAAAAGATTTTACAAGATGCGATGATGCGTGATTTGAGGTACGTGCCACTTGTCTTTTCCTAATGGTAAAATTATAATGTAACTAATCTTTCATCCATTCATATATCCCGCATGCGCAGATGGAAGAAATAAGCTGAACTTTTATGTGACCCTATATGTGATCCAACAGTGCACATGCCCAGGTCACAATTCCACAAGCGCATACCCAGCATCTAGTGCACACAGACAAAGGAGTAATTCGAGATGCTTATTCAAATTCTCAACTGTCACGCCCTTGTGACTGATTTCACTGGACCAAATGGAACATCCAGTGTTCCAAATTCTGTGTCTACAACTTGTAAATCTCCCCTCAAAAAGAAAATGTGTTCGGGCCGCCATGTTAGCATTGCCTTCAGAATGGTGAGACACGATATTTCGTAACAAAGAACATGATTTGCGCTCCATTTCAATTAGCACGAAAACTGTAACACCAAGCATAAGTGTGCACACCATGTCAGTTAGCATGAGAAGCCTATCAAAACACAATAATGCTTAAAGTTCAAGAACAAATGATGATGCATGCAGCAAATTAACTGTTAGCTCTTGCTCTCCCGTCCAACCTGCAAAAACAAATTCAAGCCAATTCATTTAAATCTTTTCCTATCATGAAACATCCTATCATACCATATTCCAACCCTGTAGTTACTTCCCGGCAGCTCAGAATGCTCATCCACCTGCTTTTGGACCTGATGAAACAAGGTACTGCAAATGCCCTAGTATCTCAAGATGAATTGCAAACAGTGCAACCAAACTCGTTATATCACCTGCAATCAGTGTTACATTCATACACACAAAGCAGCAGCACCAATAGCAACATCATTTAATAAAGATGATATAGGTTAGTAGCTCGAATAAGATGATATGCACTGCAGAACAGAATATTTTTTCATGGACTCATGGACAAGTTAGATTAATATTTTAGGAAAAACGTTTTTGTTGCTCAGGGTCGAACTTAACACGAGCTCACAACGGACACTGTACTTCTGCCGATAACTCAGTTGGTAATTCTATTTGTATGTCCCAATAACAAAACATGTTCTAACTGTGTCAAGGGGATTATATTGTATTTTTCTAAAAATATAATAGTGGCTGTAATCACTATAAGGTTATAAGCAATTGACCCCTGTTACCGATCTTCAGGATTCATATCCAAAACTCATCCAAAAAGTAAAGAGCATCGTGCTTCATGATGCAAACTGAAGTAATGATACAACTTTTAAGTTGATGATTTTTGCAACAACCAATGGAATGAAAAAGATATGTATACTGCACCTCGCCCACTTTATGAATGCAGATCTGCCATTTTGTGGTGAACATGGCAAATAGCAGTGCCAACTGAATGCTTTTGTTAGTGTGGACTTCATTATTTTAAGGTGAAAAGATAATAATTTGAGTGTTAATCGAATGACACCTTCACATCCTGACCCAACAATAATTTTTTTATGCAAGTAGCAGTTTGATATGCAGTATTTGAATGAAATGTCCAAGTAAAATTGTACCTGGAAATGTACTATGGTCGATTTGACAGCTCTTGTACTCGAATGGAAATCAAAGAAAGTATCCTTTCTCTCCACTTGTTTGCATTCCTTCATAAACAAAACGAACATATATATCAGGCATTGTATAGCCAAAAGTTAACTAGGTTAATAAAACTGCAAATGCGATTGTGAAGAAAAATGATGAGGCTCTCACCTGTGCTAGTCCGCTGCGTGACCTAGTCACGCTCTGATAGTTCTTGTATTCTTTCAGCCTCATCTCACGGTACTGGTTCCTACTGTAGTTCAATCTTTCCCAGGGTATCCCTTGGATGTCATTCCCTTCTTTATAGTCAGAAGCTGAAGTATCATCCATTTGCTCGTGCTGCAGTAGTAAAACAATACTGGCTTAATTAGATATGAAAGTTCAAGTACCCCTACCTAGGTCCAAGAGCAAACTGAAGGATTTTGCTCCGTATTTTTGTTGTGTGGTTGTGGAAGAAAGATTTCCCTTTGAGTACTAGTACTCACAGATAATGAACTAGAGCTATAGATTGACTTCAATTGGAATACGGAGTAAATTTTATCACAGGAGATTGAAAGCACAAGTTTTCGATATTAGCATAAGTAGAACGTCAATTTCTCAGTCCAACTGTCTGTATGACCACTTCACAAGAACTGCTGATCTCACTCAATGGTTCATCTTTTCTTTTTGTTTTACATGCATCTGACCACCTTATTTTATAGTCTTGTACAGCGCAATAAGTAATACCTTGAACCTTCTGATTTTTTATACTTGCACTACGGGAAACCAGGAGGACCTTAACCACTTCTGATTTTTCAATCGGATAGACCTTAACTACGAGGACTAATTCAATTATACGACTTTATCCTCAGTCAATTTAGTAGACCTGAATTACGATGACTAATATCTCTAATCATCAGATTTGATGGCATACCATGAACATCAGAATTAAAGTGTATATGAATCATAAACTATAGGAACCAGTGTAGTTTAGATTTTAGATACACTATGAAAAAAGTGTCCTTTAGATACACTACTACGCCCTGTTTGTTTGGCTGGTGACCGGTGGCCGGTGCTGATTCTTTCCGAGAGAAAAATACTGCTGGCCGGTGACTTTGATAATCCAGACGAACGCTGGTGTATACTACAGTCCAGGTGGGTCTATGTCATGAAAGATATTAATAGTCAAGCAGTATACAAACACCGGGCGAAAGCGAAACAGAGGGTAGCATACCTGCTGAAGGCCGGGATAATCGCCACCGCTGGCGGTCGGGATTGGGAACCCGTCATCGAAGCCGTCGTCGTCGTCGTCGAAGTAGCAGTAGTCACCGCCGACGAACTCGAGGTCGTCGCGCAGGTCGTGCGCCATGATATATATCAGAGAGCGGCGAACAGTTTCGGATGAGTGGAAACTGGAGGAGCGAAGCGAGGTGGCGGAGATCAGGGAGGAAGGCAAGGGTTTCTCTCCCCTGCTATCGTTGCGGTGGCTTTATATACAGGCGCGCGGGGTGGGCGGCGGCGGACGTGGCTGCCGTCGTTCGCGACGGGGGGCGGTGCCGTGGTGGCGAGGTGCCCGTGACCCGCGGGCCCATCCCAAGGGGTCCCGCTCTCGCGAGTCGTGTCGTGTCACCACCGGCCGGCGTGGGGGTTTCTGCATGCGTTGGTTCCGCCAGCTGCCGCCCTCGATCGTCTCGGCAGTCGGCACCAGATCTCCCGGTGTGCCGCGCGTACGAACCCAACGGGAGTGACGAGGCAAGTTTGGTGTTTCCTCCTATTTGATTTGAAAACCAACCTACTACTTACGTGATTTTTTTTCCTGATCTTTTGGTGGCGGCGGCTTAACGGAATGATAATGACATCCGGTCGCCGTTTTGCAAATAGTCGAGTCCATTCTCCCGTGGTCCGACTATTTTCCGCAGTTTAAAAATCGCACCTGATCCTCCGGCATGCATCCGAATGCGACGTGCAGCGCAGGCGCTGGTGCGGCGGCTTGCGATAGGCAGGGCCATCGCAACCGAGCCAGGGAAGCAAGCGCAACTGATCGAGAGCGACAGCGACGAGCCGACGACGGTGTTCATGTGGCGAGCACCTGATTAACCGACGGTTTGTCCGGGACGATTCCTGCTACATTTATCCCGTGTCGCCATCGTTCCGGAAGCATCAGACCCACCCAAGCGCTGGCAGCAGGACCATTAGTTGGGCTAAGAGAAGCACTGGAAGGCCAGCCTGTACGTGCTGACGTCTTTCTCTAAGTTGGGCTGAAAAACAGATGAGTGGCAACAGATGCTGCCAGCCCGGACGGCCATTGGCGGCCCATGCTGGCCAACCGGCATCTTCTTCTATAGTTGGCCATCAGACACGAGGCCCATGGGCCAGCACGCGGCCCAGGAATTTGGCCCAGACCAAGCATGGCCCGGCCCGATGACCATCGGGCCCATGCTGGCCCGGCCCGTGCCTGGGCCGCTTCTCAAGCACGCAGTGCCGGCCCGGCACGGCACGATTAACAGGCGGTCGATTGGCCCATTAACTTTTATATGTAAACTATGATCCAACACAATTAATAGACTTAAATGCATTAGGCTGACATAGATTTACTGTGCCATTAGACCGGCCCCGCACGGTTAACAAGCTGATGGGCCGTGTCTGGGCCGCGTGTTCGGCCCACGTGCCGGCACGGCACGGCACGAAAGCCTGGCGTGCCTAGCTGGGCCGTGTTTAGTTGGGTCGTGCCTCGCTGGGCCCGTACCGTGTCAGGCCGTGCCGGCCCGTTGGCCATCTATATCTTCTTCTACCTTACTGACTGACGCTCGGGCAACATAGCATGCGCAGCCAGGGCAAAGCGCAACCTGATGCTCATCGTTAATCACCGTCGCACCATAGTAACAAACTAGTGGCGCGGATTCACATCCAACTGATGAGCTTTGCAACCAACAGCCTCACCGCTAGAGGCCTCTCATCATCGTGACTGACTAGTTCACAGCCTACTTTGTGATTTTGGGTCTTTCTAAATCAAGTTTTATTGTTCGTCGCCAAAAAAAAATCCAGTTTTACCGTTTGCGCGGTTGAAGGGTTCTATAAGCAGCGCGCCTTCACTTGTACCAATTACCAAGTGCTTTTAGAACCGACAAGATTAAACGGATTCCAAAGAAATGCACGCCGTGATACCAGAGTCTATGACCGGAATCTACCACTCCGTACAATAGTACGGCTTATATAGCATCAGAACTGAGGCAACATCGATCGGAGCACGGGAAGTAAAGTCAAATACTCGATAAAACAGCTCAGGTAACAGTAATATCCCAGCAACAGGGTAACTGAATCACGGCGCAGCTCGACAACACACAATCGTTATGAAGGACGGTCACTCGGCCGGGGCGGCGGAGCATGCGCGGAAGAAATCCTCCTCCTCAGCTCAGAAGAGGTAGCAGTAGGCGAGCAGCGGAGCCGCCACGGCGGCCACGAGGGCGGTCGCCGTCATCGGAGAGCTCGCCGCGGCGTGCGGTGGTGACGCGGTCGCCCCGCCGCTCGGTGATCCTCCGGCAGCAGACGGCGCAGGCGCTGCGAGCACAACAAAAGGGTAAGAAGTCGGAACCAACAGTTTCACGGTCGAATCGATAGACAAGCAGTTTGGAAATGGGACACCATGCACCATGCGTGAAGGCAAGTGGCAACACTAGCAGTTTCAAAACGGTCCATCTGGTGAGCTTTCAACTGACGGTAAATAAACGGTTGTCTCGGCTCCCAGCATATCCTGGAACATCTAAAAAGACAGCCACGGAACGACCAACCACCATAAAAGGCAACTGAGCATTACTCGGGAGTTGTCAGTTTCCTAGGTTCGGCGCCAGCATCTGTTCACATGAGACTAGGCGAAGAAAACAAACTCTCCTTCCTCAACTCAATTCATGCATGGTGTGAAAACAACTACCGGAGTGGAGGCCAAAATATCTAGCCCCCGCGCTGGCAAGATAGGCCATTCATCCAGAGATTGCCCTCACTCCAGGATGCTCTCATGATTCAACATCACCCAAGAGCTTGGTCACAGATTAGTCAACACGTTCCAAGGTCTCTCAAGAAAACCTGAGATAATGCTCTCTACAAGAACGTGGTGTGGCCCAGCAAAATGCTGGCTGTCTACTTTGATTGCAGCCTGTGCACTCCCGTGACTTGCCAGCCCGTGACTACAGTGACAAAAACGGCTGCAGATCTCCACGAATTAACTAGTAGACCTTTTGCACGGCCATCAACAATCACGTGCCATATTAAGGACAAACAGTGAGATGTTCCAGGTTGGAATGCTAACCCAATGATATAACCTGCCGCAGAATGACATAATCGCAGCAGCTTAGTGAAATCGTCTCAGATTCAGATGGGCTGCAGAGGTAGGTCCTATCAACATTCACACAATTGCCTATTGTCGCTTTCTACAGCCTAAAATGAAGCAACAACGGGGGGATAGAAAGGGAATCACTCCCTAGCATACAAGTTAACGGAAATGTGACAAGCATTACATTTTTACCTACTCCACCGTTTGTCTTTAGCAACATGGGATGATTGGTTCATGAAAAGCTTGTTTTAATTCGTATGCTTGTCATTTGGTAACCCACATGTGATCCAATCACTCGCAAAGATGCAAAGGTAAGGAAAATCTGAGAATTGGCTACTTTGTTTGGCTGGGCAACAAACACTGTAGTGGACCCATTCCTCTGTTCTTGTGAACCACGCGGAAGGCCACTCATGCAAAAGAACAATGCCTCTTTGTTTTTTTTTTTGAAAAAATAATGCCTCTTTGTTTTGAGCGTGTTACAGCTCACCTCCTCCTAGCAGAAAGACAACTCAATTTTTTGTTGGCATTTGATCTGTCCTGCCCCCTATGACAACTAAAATTCAGATTTTATTTTCCCAGATGCAGTTCCAGTATTACTAACGGATTTTTGGTTTGTTCATACTTGAAGATCTAAACAAGCCTTGCAGAACAAAATTCATAGAGAACAATCTATTAGTACACTATCTGTCAACGGCTCCTACGCTTCATCCATGGTATGTATTAAAAAAGGGCGTGTAGATCAGACGGATGCCATGATAACGAAATAGAAAGGGATAGGAGTTACCTTCGCCAGGAGAACCCGCGGAAACTGCAAGCAAGCAAAGCAAAGCAAAACAGAGAAACGTTAGATCAAATCGAAATTGCTCAGAGTAGCAGAGTAGAACAGAACGAAACCGATCAGAAACTACGGACTCTGAACCTCTACACTAAAATCCTGAGTAGAAATCGAAGAGACGGTGAAATCCCGAGAAAAAAAATCATAAAGACATGGTTTTTCGAAGGGGAAAGCGGAAATTTTCGAGGCTTGGGCGGTGCTCACTGTTGCACTTGCTGAAGACGGCGTTGGAGGCGCCGCAGGCGGCGGGGAGCGCGAAGACGCGCTTCATGTCGATGGGGATGGGGAGGTTCTTGGAGCTGGCGAGGGAGCAGAGGCAGTCGACGGCGCCGGGGCTGGCGACGGTGGTCTTGACCTCCCCGCAGCAGGTCTTGGACGGGCTCTTGTCCGTGCTCCCGGGGGTGACGTAGGTGAGGCAGTCGGCCAGGCCCAGGGCGACCGTGGAGCAGTCCGCCGCCGGCGCCGGCGCCGGGGCGGGGGAGTGCGTGTGCGAGCCCGCCCCCGCGGCGGAGGCGGCGAGCGCGAGGAGGAGGCACGCGGCGGCGGCGGCGCGGGCGGCGAGCACGGCCATGGCTGCGGGCGAGTGGGAGGAGAGCGGAGTGGGGAGTGGGGAAGTTGGTGGGACGCGGGGAGTGGACAAGTCAGAGGAGGCGGCAGCGGCGCGCGGTGGGGAGGAGACGTGGGCGGTGGGCTGCGGCTGGGCCTGCCATTATGTAGAGGCTTGACCGCGTCGGTGGGCCCGGTGTGGCTGCGAGGGATTTGCCGTTTGGCTACGGCGGCAAGGTTGGCATGAACGGGGAATCGGAGGTTGGTTAATTAATCGGTTTCCGTCCTTTTGAATTTGAAAAGCGGTGCCAGTCAAATATTTTACGAACTCTTATATAGATGTGATATAGGTTGGGACGAATTCGTATTTAACTGTTCACTTTAGGGATGTTTGATTTGGGAAATGACATGATTCACTGTATTGTTGCTTTTTACATTTATGTTTGGCTAGATTTATCTATTACCATGTAAAGTACAGTATTTTCTTATAAATTAAGGAGTACCATTATGATTTAATGGATCATTCAGTTTTAGATGAAATATTTATCAAACCAAGCAACCATGAGGACGAAAAAGTTATTGTCAAGCATGTGAGAACTGCCTACAGGCTGCCGCGCCGAGGTTGGCATGATGTGAATGTTTGTTAATTGGTTTCTATCTTCCGCTCGTTCTCATTTTCTAGTTTTTTTAGATATTTTCTAGTTTGACCTTGAATTGGTGTCCTCAGTCTTTAGCAGTCAGACATTCTTAGTATTCTATATGATCTTGATAGTGTTAGACAAATTTTTCTTTTAACTACTCACTTAATGACTGATCGAATCTTATAAATAACATCAATTTTGTAATGCGTATGTAAGAAATGATTTGAAACATAAGAATGATGTAGCTAGTTAGCTACAAATTAATGAAGAAATAGGGTTGGGAACTTTGAATTCTTTGCGTTCGTGTCGAGTCTTCTAGCATGAAACATAAGCATGATATAGAGATCGTTTTTCTTTCAAGACGACGACCAAAAACTGTACTAGAGCATCTTTAAGATATTAGCAATAATCATAACTAAATTTAAACATTAAGAGGCTAGCTAAAAAATAAAAAGATTTTTAAAAGTAAGGTAAACCAACAGTCTTTTTAAAACTGGTGGGCGTTGATGGAAAGCGCGCCTGGCTACGTAAAGATATCTAGTAAATGGGAGAAAATATCTAGCGTGAAAAAATAGCTATCTGGTTGGCTAATCTGTTGGATGTAATTTTTTCTTTCTTTTATCTTTTTTAAATAGCCAACGGGATATACAAAAGCTCTTGGAGATACTTTTAATAACTAGAATATGTTTTATAAATTAGAACACCCATTTTTTTCTTTCTAAAAAATAACGCTCATGCCCACACTCATATCTTTAAAAAACCAACATGTTATCACCATGACATCGCTTAGCAACATCATTTGATATCAATCATGAATGCAAAATTATAGAAGCAAAGGCATGCCAAATATTCGGTGAAACAATCAAATTATTACTCCGTACGTGCCATGTGCAAAAGAAAATCTCATTGCTTTTTTTACCCTTTTTTACGGTTCAGGTCTCATTGACCCGGCGCGCGGCGCGCTTCCAACCCGACCCGTCATCCGTATCCAAGGCGTCATCCCTTTTCCCCAGAAAAAGAAAAATTGCAGATCCTCGCGATGGGAGCAGAAGCCGAGGGTACTGCCCCGCCGCAGCCCGCCGCCGGCGAGCCCGCGACCGTGGCGAGGGCGCAGCCCATCAGCGCAGCGCAGTTCCTGTCCTGGAAGCAGCGCAAGGTATTTTCTTTCCCCGTTCACCAACTAGAAAGCTGGCGTACTTCTTGTACCATCAATTTAGGGTTGCAAAATTCTCGCTTCGACAAATTTACTGTCTATTGGATTAGTAGATGAATTAAATTTGCTATCTCTAGGGCTTCCCGTTCACTATGCTGTAAAGGTATCGGTTTTGAAGGTTGAAACCTGTGCTATAATAAAGATGCGATGATTTTGTTTTGCCAGCGAATATTTTAGTTAGATTCCTAATTTTTTATGTGTAGATTTGCCTTGAGGTTCTTATTTGTCGCATGCAGCTTTCTATCTATAACTATATTTGTCGATTATAGGTTTCAAGTTCTTGATCTTTTGTCATACAAAAGTTCTCTGCAAAGTTCTTGTGAGGATCTAATGTTGTGGCTGTTTCAGCTGGAGGTGGAAACTGATTAATTAGTTCCAAGGTTCATTATTTTTGAATACTGATTCTGTTTGAATAGCTACTCAATATGGTTAGTAGTGGATATTTTTGTAACTTGTTTGATGTGAAGATATTAATTAACAACACTTCATCATTATACAAGTAATCATTCCATTTCATTTGTTTTACCCAAAGAATCACGATGTCTTGTGAACACAAATAGAATATATATTTCTTATTTCTTACTCCGTATTTCTTAGATGAACATGAGTACAAGTACAAATAGAAGAGGAACTGTTAATGGATGGGAAATCAGTGTCATATCTGTAACAGATACAAGTACATTGCTATTCCTAGTTGGAGCTGGTTGGTTTTTCAATTATTGAGTAACTGCAGTTTTTGTTTAATTAATACATTTGGCTTTTGATTCTTTTGTTCTAAACTACATGGTCATCTTTAAGTGAAAATGGTGTTACTTTTCTGTCAGTGACCTTACCAAGAGTTGGGAGACACTCTTGTTTCATTATTGACATTCTTATTGTTCAAATACCAAAAAGTCTTGGAAAAAGTCTACTTATTATGATTTTTCAAAACTGCTTGAGGGAGTGATTTGTCCCGTTTTAGAAAGTTCAGGGGGTAAAAAATCCATTTTAATAGGTTGGGGGGTGATGTGTTCCACCCCTCATAGGTTGGGGGGTGTAGTAGACTTTTTCCTATTGTTAATTGTTGCATTGATAAGCTGTAGCTTATTCTATTCTGCTACTCATGCATTAGAGTAAAGTAAAATGCTATTACTTGATGAGGCCTAGATATTGTAGTGGGACGATTGGTCCACAGCATTAATGCTGATGTGAAATTGTATCAAGGCATACCCCTTAAAATAAGAGTCAACATTGTCCCTATTACAGTGAACTAATGGCCTTTTACATATATGAATTTGTGATGATCTCAAATTCACCCTTTTTCCATGGAACTGATAGACAAACCTGTATGATGCATATATGACAAAGGTGTACTGCCTTTATAGGTCTTGGCTTACTGACTTTTGCTAGACATTTATATTCCTGTTGTTTTCTCAATTTACATCATGTCACACAGAAACTTTTGTATTGCATAATGCATCTGAATTTGTGAACTTTCTGATGTGATATTATTAAAGACAACTCAAACCATCATGTTCTTTTGTACTTTATTTGAGAGGGCTGGTGTTAGGTAATGATCTGCTGCCTACCCTTAGAAACTCTCTTTCTCAATCTGAAGAACCCATCTATTTTTATATCCCACAGATTCCAGCATGTAGAAATGATCATCTCGTTTAAAACTCTTTCCTCTAGTTTAAGGACGAATGGCTGTCCATGTCCCACCATTCGACTATAGAATTTGTATACATGGGAAGATAGAATTTAACAGTTTAACACTTTGCATCCCTATCCAAGTAATAAGTTGCATTAGAACTCTATGGAAAAACAGAAATCTAGCAGGAATGCAGGATATGGTTTTCCGTTTCCTGACTGGCATAACAAAGCTTGCATTGTGGGTCATGGGACCAGCCTTTCTGAGAACGTCCACTGCTTAGGATTTCGCTTTGCTATGCCACCCCAGTGAAAGACTTTGCATTTGTTTTCTTCTTGTTCCTTCCAGATTTGTCTTTAATGGACTGGCAGCAGCTTCCTTGAACATGTATCACTATAAGCCACCCACCTCCAAAGAATATTAAACGGTTGAACATTCCTTGTTTTGTGCGCAAAGCTGAATGAGCTGACTCGGTTGAGCTAGAGCGTGGCGATTCTTTGTAGTGTCTCTATCCATCCATTGGTGTCTATATCTTCCACTGGTCATTTTTTCACATGCCCACATCTCTACTTGTACCCTACAGGTGTGGTATTGTCAACATTTTGAATGTGTCCTTGATAGCCATTATTTTGTCTGGTGTCATCAGGGACAAGTTAGGGGTAATTTCCAGATTTACTAAGACCAGATGCTATTTAAAGTTCTTTTGTTCTCTTTCTATGGTGTAATTTGTTCATTCCAAGCATAATTATTGATTACTACATTTCGTGGTGATTTTCATGCATTGTTTTTTTTTCCATTAGTTGATACTTGATACTCTGAAGTTTATCAGGCTTAATCTCTGCTGTTAATTTTTTTCTCTGACCGAGGAATGTAATCTCCTCAGGTAGAGACGGCATTTATGTGATCACTTGTTCATGTTCCTCACCTGCAGGATGCGGAGGAAGCCGCGAGGAAAGCTGAAGCAGCTCAGAAGCGAGCCGCCGATATCGCGTCAGGAGCGGTGCAGATGAACGGGCGCGAGCTGTTCCAGCACGAGCCCTGGGTGTTCGACAACAACATTTACTGAGGTGGCCGGATGAAGCCGTGGAAACTCCCATGGACAACTGTGTGAAACGCCTTGACAGACCTGATAAACTCGAGAACATAATGTACGATGGCACATACTCCGATTATCAGTAAATCCAGATGTGTATCAAGGCATTTCCAAGGCTTAGCGCGGAGGCAATGATTTCCACAACCTCATTTAGTTGACCCCACTCATCAACCAATCACTTTATGCTCTAAGGCTAATCCCAGTGAGGATTTTATATTGTTGTTTCAAGATAACCACATCATTAAGAAGAAATTGAAATCATGTTTGAAATCATCCTTACAATAGTTTTACGTTGTTGTTTTATATACACTCTGTACTACTATTATTAGTTTCATTTCCCCCTCTCTCCTCGTAACTAATATGACGTAAAACTCTCATCGGGAATAGCCAGCAAACTCTCCGAACAGCGATGTGCGATGCACAAGCACAACCCAGGAGGGTCCACGGACGCGCGCCTTCTGGCGCCCGTCCACACCCGCTCCCTCCAACTCCAACCCATGCATGGGGTGGGAACGCGCGGCAAGCGAGGTGTTGTGAACTTGTGATTGTTACCGCCTGCGCCGCGGCGATGGGTGGTTGCGCGGGCACGACGTGGTGTTTCATCCTCTACGCGCACTACAGATGCTCGATGAAATGCCTCAGCAGCCCCCTCGTCTGGTCAAGGCATCGTCAAAGTCAGGCCGGCGGGGGACAACACGGAAACGAAGCTTCCCACTCCCGTCACAGGGGGGCGCATTGGCACTTCACACGGTTGACTCGTTGACCCGGGCATTACCTTCTTCTCCCTCTGCACCCAAGCCTGTGTGTACTATGCACCTCATGACTTATGATGCTTCCTTCCATGGCAACCAAGTAACTAAGTAAGCATCATACACTAGGAGGGAGACGATTCGTAGTTGGCGCCCACAAATCCATCGGTAACAGGTATGTTGTCATCAAACATGCTCGCTCCTCCATCCTTATTAGCAGTTGTCCCTTTGCTATTTAGAGATTAGATTAGAGATTCTACCCCCTAAAAATTCTCCGGCTGCAACCCAGCTGGGGAGTCAAGCTTCCCTTTCCCCTCCCGCTTTGGGGGTGAAACATGGACGGACAAGAAAAATTGACCCTGTTACTTTCTTGTATGCCTTCGATGTTTTCTTAGATGTACATCTGAATTAAAAAAAGGCTCCTTTAGATCAGAGTATACTCGTCTGTCATAACCGTAGACTAAAAATGTTTTCCATGTACAGTGTAGGCATCGTTGTTAGTTCCCAACATCTACACAGATTCATCATTTGTTTCTCCAATTTCTTCTTGGACCAATGGAAAGTTAAGCAAGCAATGCCATGGTGCCATTACTATACAATGATATTGTTTCGGACATCTATTTCAGCTACAAATCACTACGTATTTTGTGGATTTGTGGAGCTGCTCTTGTACTGTCAAAATCTGGGTTGGATGAAACTGACCTTAACTGACACTTTGGAACAGGTCAACAACTATCTAGTTTTGGTATTTTTTTCTCAAAGAAACATCAGAGAGCTCCAATTCATTTTAGAGTTTTAGGGATCAAACCCAGTCTTAACTCTTAATTCAGCAATTAAAAGATGGTTCAAAATCATTTACATTGCAACAGTTTAAGCTCCCCCTCACCTCTTAGAAAAGATGCAGAGCTCACCATCGCTATCCTCTTCAGGTAGATTCACTTCCCTTCCTCCTCAGCAGCCTCTAACGATGTTGCCTTGCTAATGAGATTCTCCACTTCAGGGGGGAGGTTCTTCTTCTCCCAGTCAGTTGCATGATCTGCCAAAATGTCACCAATCCCCTATTCACTACATGGCTTACCCACTGATCCTGCAGGCTGCATGGCTGGCTTTTGTAACTCTTTTACTCTCTGTTCCAGCACCACCTTCTTGTCTATACAGAGCAGAGGATTGTCCATTTTTGTGCCAAACTGGCTATCTTCAGCAGCAACGGCGGCCTCAATAAAGTAGTAACTTTTTTTTACCCCTTGATATTAGGCTAAAATGCTTAGTTTATTTACTAGGAATTAACTGTTTAGCAACGATCATGCATGCTCTGACGCGGGACACACTTTCAATTACAATAAGGAGTGTGCCTTCTCTGTAATTACAACAAATTTAATGAAGCTTTGTTAAAATTAAAGTGCTCAAAGTATGACTAAAATGGAAAAAACTTTACAAGTTCTAAATATTTTGGCATAATACCACTTGCTTTTGCATAAAAGAATTACCATTTATACCGTTTACAAAGACTAATGCATGCATAGGTAGCAAATATGATGAAAAGTATACTCAAATTCTTAAATTTGTTGACAACCTAATTCTAACTATATATTGATCATGTCTATGCGGCCGCCCCTGAGCAAAATTCCTGGCTACGCCACTGTTCAGCAGCAAAGACCTCATGCCTGTCCAGGAAGAATCCAGAAAATATAAACTGTATATTAGCTTCCACAGCCCCCACAAACTGCATCGATCATCTTCTATGGTTATCCTGTGTTTTACTCAAGGCTAACTGTCACATTTATGAACTTCACTAATTCCACAGGAGACCCACCGCCACACGAAACAACGTGATGGAACTTATCCAAGAAGCTGATAGATCTAAATGGATGGTGCATAGTAATCATATCATAAAACGCTTTACAAAAGGCGACATAGACAGAATGACCAACAACTATAGAACCAGTCTTGGAAGTGGTGCCTTTGGAGAAGTATATGAAGGGATTCTTGAGGATGGAAGCATGGTTGCAGTGAAAAGGTTTATCCACAATGTGAAAGAAAACTTTGGTAAAGAGTTGATCGTCCATCGTGAAATCAACCACAAGAACGTGGTGAGGCTCATTGGCTGTTGTGATGAGGAAAATGCCCTTATGCTGGTCACCGAGTATATTGCTAATGGAAATCTGAGTGATGCTCTTCACCATGACAACTTTCCCATACCTTTGAATGTAAGACTTAGGATCGCCATCGAGTGTGCGGAGGCATTGGCGTACATGCATTCTCACATGTATACGCAGGTTATTCATGGTGACATCAAGCCTGGTAATATACTCTTGGATAGCAACTTTCATGCGAAATTGTCTGACTTCGGAATATCAAGACTAGCCAACACGGATAAGACTCTACACACCAAGAATGTCATAGGGAGCATAGGTTACATGGATCCTTTATTTCCTTTCGATGGGCGTCTCACTGTGAAGTATGATGTTTATAGCTTTGGAGTTGTCCTCCTCGAGCTGATCACTAGGAAAAAGGCAGCAACAGTAGTTGACAATGTCAACATTGTTTATGCATTTACTAGAGCTCTTGCAAGGGGGATCAGAGGCGTGAGAGGGATGTTTGATGCTGGAATTGCAAGCAAGGATAACATGAAGATTGTTGAAGGGGTTGCAAAGATAGCGGGTGAATGTCTAACGATTGAAAGGGAGAAACGCCCGGAGATGATTGATGTGGTGGAACGTCTTCGGGTGCTACAGAAAGCTTCACATCAGGATCAGGGGTGGCAACGAATAGGTCTGTTCTCTTGGGCAAGGAAGAACAAGCCAGCACCTCCAGCCTCAGCGAACATCCCTGCTAACATTTTGCCGTCAGACGTGTGCCGCCAGTTCTTGTTTGCAGCTATAAAGGCTGCGACCAATAACTTTGATGAATCACTCTGTGTTGGTGATGAATATTTTGGTAGAGTGTACCATGGCAGGATTTATGGGGCAGGAACCAAGGTGGTTATCAAGCGTTGTAGGCAGGAGAATACTATTATTGATGAGTTTTATAATGAGATACATATGATGTCAAAGCAGCACGACGGTCCTCTTGTGCCACTGATAGGTTACTGTGTTGAAAAGGAGATGATACTTGTCTATGCCTACATGGATCGTGGAAGTTTGTATGATCACGTACGCTCCGGGACCATGATGCCACCCCTTACCTGTACGCAGCGCATACAGATCTGCATTGCTGCAGCGCGTGGCCTTTGCTACCTTCACGAACAAAAGATCATCCATGCTGACGTGAAATCGAGCAAAATCCTGCTGGATGAGAACTGGGTTGCCAAGATTACGGATCTTTCTCATTCCATGACTGTGCCACCAGCAGAAGTTACAGTGGTCCATGGAACTGTTGGTTACCTCGATCCCGAGTACTTGGTGACCTGTCCGATTACTGAGAAATCTGACGTCTATTCTTTTGGTGTTGTGCTGTTCGAGGTCCTCTGTGGTCGGCCTGCGTTTGATATCAATCTTCCAGACGAAGAAAAGAACTTATGTCGGGTACTGCGGTGCAAGGAGGATGGCAATCTTGTTCAGATTATTGACCCATACCTAATGGGAAGAATTAATCCGTGGTGTCTCAACAAGGTCGCCGAAACAGCTAAGAAGTGCGTTGCCATTCAGGGTATTGACCGTCCGTCCATGGCAGATGTGGTCTCGGACCTGGAGTATGCTCTTCAGTTGCAGGTGAGTGCAGAGGAGAGTGGAGGCCTTGCTGGTAGCAGCATGTCAGATGGCGCCGTGGATGAGGGGGTTGTGGTTCGTATGGATTCCGATGACTTGGCGTCAGCAACGCCTTCTTGCAGCTTGTACAACTAACCCATGTGGAGGTGGGCTTAATCTCAGTACCTCAGCAAGTTCCCACGACTTTGTGCTGTTATCGGTGCCCCGGGTTTACAATATTCTGTACCACTCTGTATTCTGTCATGCTTAATGATTCTTATTGTGGTGCTGTACTGGCAACCTCAGATGGGATTGTGAATTGTGATAATGTATTGCTGCTAGCATTGCCCAATGACTAGCGATGTTGGCAGCACCCTTTTGTTTGAGGGAGTCTTGAATCTTAAATTGCCTATGTTCTACGTGCACTCCATCTCCATGTCAGCTTTAGCGGATTACGCTAATACTGTACTAGATAGACTATTACCTTTGTTTGTGAGGTTGTATCAATACTCGGCAGGACACCAGCCTGATCTCCAAAACAAATTGACGACTACTGTCAGCTGGACTCCGCTCTGCTCGCGCAGGTTAAGTGCTCGATGGATTGCCTCTCCGCCCCTATCTTTAACTAATCCAAACGGCCGTGTTAATATATCGGCTAATGCCCATCCGACTAGCCAGATATTATCAAGTGCTTCTACCCAAGTAATCCAAGCTAATGAATTGACAAAAGACCGAGATGCCCATGGGTTTGAACCAATATTACCCATATATGTTTTGTGTTGGCGTAAGATTGAACACGGTTAAACTAAGAATAAGACACACAATTACCACTGCAACTAAACAAACCAACGAGCTATTAGTTGGTGGATCCCATCACACCAAATAATTTAATGATTAGTTATCATATAATTAGTCAGCTAACAAGAAACTAGTCATTAGTCGAGTTGATCCAAAGAGGCTTTTAGTCAGACCTATTCGTGATAGAAAACAACTCATATAAAATACATGACAACTACACTCCAGTAGATGGGGCTATATTGCACAATGACACATAATGTAAGGCTTCTAATTCGCTGTTTGATCATGTATATATATTGGGCGGCGCAAGTGGAGCGACCGCTCAGGGCCCCCAGAGGTTTTTAGGGCCCCCAAAATCTCAGTATTACATGCTAAATTAGTAATAGCTCTCTGTCCATGCATCCATACGGTTGATTTTTCTTCTCTCTGATAATCTCCATTAATCTCTATCTGCTTCATTTTGTTGCTGTAATCAACGCATGTAAGCACACATGTAGCGTTTCTTTCTTTTCAACGTGGCCACAAAATCTCAACTCTTGCCAGCTGCTTCTCTCTTCCCTTCTTTTCTTCATGCATAAACTCCAGCATGCAATTTGTTGTTATTTTCCAACACGACTTTGATCTAGTTAGTTATTCTTTTACTGTAACCAAATTAAACTCAGAACCAGCCAAATAAATTACTTGATCATGTTATTAGGTCACATTTAAGCCATTGAATGAGTCAATTTTTTCTATCAACCAGTAGTAGTCACGAAGCCAACAAAATAAAATGAAGTCCCAACTAGTTCAATTTGCTGCCGTTTCCTTTTTCCTTTCCTGTATCTGCATCTGCATCAGTCTTGTATTTTGTTTTTCCTCCACAAAGTTCACGCCAACCAGGATAATAACAAATCAATTATGATGTGTTATAATCAAATTAAAATATATTTTGGTCCCTCGTATTTTCTAAAATTAGGGGCCCATTTTGTGTTTGGCACCGGGGCCTCAAAATCTTAGGTACTGCCCTATTGATCAACTTGCTTGAGAGCTACCCGCCCATTTGCTTATGTTTGTTTCGCTCTTGACCAACCCTTTTTCAGTCCACTCCCCGGCCCAGTCCATCATCCATGGCGGAAGAGCATCAACTACTGTTCGTGGGAGATGATTCGCTTGGCATCCATGGTTCCATCCATGGTCTTATAGGACCATAATAACTTCAGCTGGTATGTCCAATTGTCCATACATGGTCATCTTGTTGGATGTGATTCAGGTTCTAGGTTATTCTTGTAATGTTGTTCTATCGTTATCCTGATTTTGGGTGCTGAGAGGCAAATATTATATTTATAGTCTTTTTTTTATGGAGCTGGAGCGGAAGCAAAGATTGAACATGCAGCTTCCTGCTGGCCTGTCCGCTTATATGTTCTTTTTCTTTGGTCTAGTTATACTTCGGTCCATGTCTGCTTACATCGATCTGAAACCATTTCTTGCGAGATAATGGAACACATAGAAGTCATGGTCATGTTAGTCCATTACTATCCAATAATAATACAGAACACACAACATATAGATCAGCTAATACAGGAGAGATGCTTTGTGAGTCAGTAGTTACGACTAAATCATCTCCAAATACATCACGCAATTCCTATCTGCGTTCTAACACAAATCACCAGCACTCCAGCAGAGATGTTGGCAATTATGGACACCTGGCTTGCCATAAATCTATTATCGATTTCCTTTTAAAAGTTTTAGCGATTTTTTTCTCGAACATGTTGGAAAGCTTGTGTCATTATATTAGGATGATAAAAGGGGCGAAGAACACAAACCGACACTGATAGTTGTTTTCAGTGCCGGATCCAACAGTTATGCCGGGCCCAGCACTGATAATCTTTCGGTGCCAGTTTTTAAAATGAAAAAGTCCAATTTACACCCTTCAACTATCGTAAAAGTGTGATTTCCAACTTTGAACTACAAACCCAGATAACAAAGGCCATCCAACTGTCAAAACCATTCAAATTTAGCCCTTTGAGTGGTTTTGAAGGTGATTTTCTATTTTGTTAAAATTTAAAATATTCAAATTTAAACTAAAAATTCATAAGTATTTTAAGTCAAAAAAATATAAAACTGGTATCAAAAGTTTTCTAAAAATGTAACCTATCTACTGTCACTATATTTGTCAGTTAATCGGATCCATTTTTTCATGTTCATAGTATTTGGTTGCTTATAGTTATGCCTATTATTTTTGAATAATTAAGATCCAAATAGAGCAATAATATATAGGTTGCATTTTTAGAATTTTTTTATACTGGTTTCATATTTTTCTGATTTAAGATGAATTAGTTTTGATTTTTTAGATCTAATTGGATTTTTTATTTTTTTTACTAAATACAAAACCACCTTCGAAACCACCCTAAGGGATAAATTTACACGATTTTGATAGTTGGATGGCCTTTGTTATCTGGTTTTGTAGTTCAATGTTGAAAATCAGACTTTTGTGTTAGTTGAAGGTTGTAAAATAGATTTTTCCCTTTTTAAAAACCGACACTGAAAGTGGCGTCACAAAATATGTGTTCTGCAGTAGTGGACACACCCAAAGATACTCAGCTCCCACCCAGGTTCTAAAAACTCTGGGAATAATTTTAGGTCGGCATTCAGACACATCCCATGGAAATTGTCTCTTTGGAAGGGATATCAGGAGAACTGTAGTTCGTTCGTTGAAGACGGAAGGGAGAACTAGTTGTTACTGCTGTACGTATTACCCATCCATTGCTGGGATCATTGGTGTAATTCTGCAAATACGACTACACTACCAGAGGTACTGATTTATAATGTGCCGTCGATTATGTTCTACACAACCATCTAGCGTTCTTTGTCAGAGCTAACTGCTACATTTACTGCCTTACCACTTTCGTAGAATGGATCTTCGAGAGAATAAGATGACTGAACTGATCCCAGGGGGTGATAAGTCAAAGTGGATGGTGCATAATAATCATAACATCAGATGTTTCACAAAAGCTGAGATAGAAATAATAACCAATAGCTATAGAACTATGATCGGAAGAGGTGGCTTTGGAGAAGTGTTCCTAGGAGTTCTTGAGGATAGAAGTATGGTTGCAGTGAAGAGGTTTATCAACAATGTGAAAGACGAAGATTTTGCGAAAGAGCTGATCGTCCACCGTGAAATCAACCACAAGAATGTAGTGAAACTCATTGGTTACTGTGTGGAGGAAAATGCTCTAATGATGATCACCGAATACATCCATAATGGGAATCTGAGTGATGTTCTTCACCGTGTCGATGGTCACCTCCCTTTGGATACACGACTTAGAATCGCCACAGAGTGTGCAGAGGCATTGGCATACATGCATTCTTACATGTATACTCAGGTCATTCATGGTGACATCAAGCCTGCTAATATACTGTTAGATCACAACTTCAGTGCCAAAATATCGGACTTTGGAATATCAAGGCTAGTCAACACAAACGACACAATATTTACGGATAATATAAAAGGAAGCATAGGCTACCTGGACCCTTTGTTTGCTCGGGATGGATGTCTCACCGTGAAGAGTGATGTGTACAGTTTTGGATCTGTCCTCTTGGAACTGATCACTAGGAAAAAGGCAACAACAAAAGTTGGAAATGTCAATATCATTGACCTATGTGCAGATCCTCTTTCAAGAGGTATCAGAGGGGTTTTTGATGAAAGAATTGCTAACCAAGATAACATGAAAATTCTTGAAAAAACCGCAAAGCTAGCAGTTGAATGCCTGATGATGGAAAGGGATAGACGACCTGAGATGATTGGTGTGGCAGAGCGCCTTCGCAGGCTAAGGAAAGCTTCTCTTCAGAGACAACAAAGGCGAGACTTGTTTTCGTTTTCAAAGAAGAGCATGCCTGCACCTCCCTTGCCGGAACTGTACCGCAAGTTCTCATATGCAGAGATGAAGGCTGCAACAAAAAACTTTGACAAGTTGCTTCTTGTTGGTAAGGGCGAATTTGGTAGGGTTTACCGTGGAATGATTAACGGCGGAACAAAAATGGTGGCTATCAAGTGCCTGAAGAGTCATCGCACGACAAAGATTAGACCAATGCTCCGCCACCGTCATCTTGTCCCACTTATTGGTTACTGTGATGAGGATGAGATGATCCTGGTTTATGACTATATGGCTCATGGAAGTCTGCGCGGGAACCTGTTTGAAACACAGAACTCAACCCTTAGCTGGAAGCAGCGTCTAGAGATTTGCATTGGTGCGGCTCAAGGTCTGCACTACCTTCACACAAGTTCAGAGCACGCCATCATCCACCGCAACGTGAAGCTGACCAATATTCTCCTTGATAACGAATGGGTTGCCAAGATTTCAGATAACATTGAGACTAATCCAAACAATGACACGATATGCAATGCACACGGTAATATCTACGATCCCGAATATGACTCCACCGGTCGGCTAACTGAGAAATCAGATGTGTTTTCTTTTGGTGCTTTGTTGTTTGAGGTGCTCTGTGCTCGGCCTTTCCTAGCAAAAGTTTGCTTGTTATATTGGGCTGTGCGTTGCAAGGAAGAGGGCAACCTTGATCAGATTGTCGACTGTCGCCTGAAGGGAAAAATAAATCCATATAGTTTAAGCAAGTTTGTCGAAACCTGTGAGAAGTGTCTTGCTAATAGGAGTGTTGACCGTCCATCAATGGTGGACCTGATTTCGGACCTGGAGTATGCACTTCAGTTGCAGGAGAGTGCAGAGGTGAGCCAACGTCTTGCCGGTAGCACGTCAGGTAACTCTCTGAGTGAGGAGATTGGCAGCAACAAGAGTTCCATGACCAACCCATCAACGTCTTCTGGAAGCTCCTGAACCCCGTCACTAGGCATAGAGGTTAATATTGTACGCTTTCACGAGTTTGTACTTTGTAGTAGTGTCGATGTTCAGTATCGTGTACTCTGTCGTGCGAAGCATCTTCTCCAATGTTTTCGATCCCGAATGAAGGAAGATAATACTATATATTATAGTGTTGTATGACGAAATGAATGTATTCCATGTTGACGCGCCAAAAAAATTCGGTGCCAAACCTTTTTTCCTCTATTTCTTATATATCAGATGGTTTGTCAAATATTTATAGAGTATATAGAAGTGGTACATGTGATTTGTAAAACCTTTAGGTTTAAATTTCAAAGGTGTTCAAGCTACTTTTAATTTGTGCAAATTTTCCATACATGCAGGGTACTTTCGGTCGAGAAAATTGCAATTTTGAGACTGCAATCATGTGGGCTTCGTAGTTTTGCCACTCTTAGTGAATGACAAAATGGTCCAACTGTATCTCTGAATTGTGGGCCGAATGACAAAATTGTGAAGGCCACATGATTGCAGTCCCATAATTGCAATTTCGGTGTCGCATGCATTGTTAGAAAAATACAAATTAAAAGTATATGAAGTGTGTGGAATATGTGCAAAAAAAGTTACTCCCAGTGGTTAGTTGCAAAATTGGAAAGTCCTGATTGAATGAGTAAGAAACATTAAAAGGGACATAGCGGCTCGCCTGCGTGTGAGCGGCTGGCGGCAAAGGGCGGCGCACGGCGGCCAGCGCCGGCGCATGGCCTGGCATGGCTCGCCGGCGCGTGGGCCACCGACAACGAGGGCCGGCACACGGCCAGCGTGGCTCGCAGGCGCTTGGCGGTCGGTGGCGAGCTGCGCAAGAAAAGTGGTGGATAGAGGAGAAGAAAGGGGATTGAGAAAAAATAAAGGATAAGAGACTTGTTGGTGTTAGATTTTTACCCTCATTCCCCTTTAACCAGAAATATATGAAAAGATGATTGGTTTTCTCAATATGTTGGAGTTGTTCTAATGAGCCTCTTTCTGACATAGTACATACACGACCTTTAGTTTATGTATCGACTATTAAGATATTGTTGTTTTTGAAAACTTTTGTATGAATTCAATTCATGTAGCATTTGCCTACCTAAGAGAGTTGAAGCCAAACTTTCTATCCATTTACCTACCTAAGAGAGTATCTAGAAAAGATTACAGTATATATACTCCTTTAGTCTCAAAATATATTTGCATTTAGCTTCCTCACACAGATTAAGAAGTTTGATAAAATGTCTTAATATGTCCATTAAACTTATCCAGCATGCACATGTAATCTACACCCTTCATCCCAAATTATAGTTTGTTTAACTTTTTTTAAGCAAAAGTTTGATTAGTCGTATTATTCAAAAAAATTGTGTAAATACAGTCAAATTTAAGTCATTTTTGAAGAATTTATGTTAATAAAGCAAGCGACCACAAAAAATATGATAATTTGTACAAAATTTTGAATAAGACAAGCAGTCAAATTTAGAGTAAAAAAAGTCAAACAAACTATAATTTGAAAGGGAGGAAGTGTGTGTGAATTGTGACAATCTTATATGTCTTCACGCTAAATAAAATGAATTGTGAACGTTGTTATTATTTATTGACTACAAGAACCATAATACAATTGATTCCCAAATGGTTATTTTTTTCCGTTTCCTATTCAATCTGACTTGACTACTCAGGTACTCCCTCCGTCCCAAAATAAGTCTTCATATATCATTTAAATTTTGTCCCACAAAGAGTGTTCATTTAGCTTTTAGACATGCACACATTAATATAAAAGTGCATAGTTAAACACATAGAGCCAATCAAATAGTTAGTTAACGCTACTTTTATAGTTTCAATGAGGGGTAACATGGTCATTTGTCATGACTACTAATTTGTCTTAAATTTTTCTAAATGAACACTTATTTGAGGATGAACTGTGGCGGAGGAAGTAGTTTTTTTTATTCGAGAACGAACATCTATCACCTGATTAGTTGGATCAGAATGTATATCTGTACATGCCTTAGAAGATAAGGATTCACTGCAATAGATTTCTTAAAAACAATTAAGAAGCTTGTGTGCACCACTCAATTCTTCATGTATATGTACCATTATTATTGGTTTTTTTATAGTAACCATTATTATTGGTTGAACAGAGCTGCAATACATTCTACAATCTGATCAGAGATCGTCCGTGGCGGCCGGTGGACAAAAGACTTAACACGTCATAGTGTAGGACAATCTGCTCGCCTATGCGGCTATGCCGTTGTCTGAATTTACTAGTACATTTCTGCTCGCCTCTTGACTCAACGCGGGGGCCGTCCCCTGCTGCTTTCAGTGCCATATTGCAGCAACCCAAGGGCATGCTCCAGGTTCCGAAGCACCTCTTCCATCGACGGACGGTCTCTGGCTCGATCAGCAACACACATCTCAGCAGTTATGGTAAACTTCTCCAAGCATGCATAACCAATCTTTCCCTTAAGGCAGGGGTCCACTGGTGTTATCAATCTTTTCCTTCCAGACACGCGTGTACTGATGTACTCGTATCCTGAATAGGCTTCAATCTTTCCCTTCCAAGCGTGTTCCGCCGGAACAAAAGGCCGAGCGCAGAGGACCTCAAACAACACAGCACCGAAAGAATATACATCCGATCTATCTGCTAGACGACCGTTCCGGAAATACTGTAGGTCGAGGATACTGTTTTCAGCAGCATTTTTACTGTCTCCTCCATCAAGAGTTGCAGCAATTTCATCCTCCTCAGTCTCTCCAAGATAGCTTTTGGCAGTATGCCAAGTCGATGGCCCAGTCCCTGTCTGTAATAATTTGCTCACGGAAGTCAGTCGTCGATGGCTGAGTCGTCCTGGACAGACCAACGTCGGTGACCTTGGCAACCCATTCCTCATCCAGCAGAATATTGGACGTGCTCACGTTACGGTGGATGATGGCGTCCCCTGCACCGCTGCGGAGGTAGTGCAGGGCACGAGCTACGCAGACGCAGATCTCCAGACGCTGCTCCCAGGCAAGGGGCGACTCTTGGCCCTGGGTCATGTACAGGTGGTCACGCAGACTCCCACGCTCCATGTACACATAGACCAGGATCATCTCGTCTTCCTCGTTGCAGTAACCGATCAGTGGCACTATGTGTCGGCGGGGGCGGCGGAGCTTAGACATGATCTCTATCTCTGTGTGGAACTCAAGGGATCGGTGCATAGACCAGGAGTGGCATCTCTTGATAGCCACCTTGGTTGCTCCATCGTCAATCTCGCCACGGTAAACTGCGCCGAATGAACCCTCACCAATGAGGAGAGACCCATCAAAAGTGTTTGTCGCCGCCTCCATCTCTGCTAACGAGAAGCGGCGGCACAGGTCTAGTGGCAACGTCTTGGTTGGGATCGTCACTTCAGGTGGAGGTGCGTCCGCTGGCTTGCTCTTCCTTGCCCAAGACAGTAACAATAAATCCACACGTTGCTGTCCCTGATGTGAAAGTGCTCTCTGTAGCTTGCGAAGACGCTCCGCAACATCAATCATCTCAGGACGTTTGTTCCTTCCATCGTTAGGCATTCACCCGCTAGCTTTGAAACCTTTTCAAGAATCCCCATGCTGTTCGTGTTGGCAATTTCAGCATCAAAATAATCTCTCACCCGTCTCATTTTTCCATGTTTAAGACCTTCAGTAAAGAAATAAAAGGCGCTTCCACTTCCTGCCCTTTTCCTTGTAATCAGTTCAAAGAGAACAACCCCAAAGCTGTAAACATCACTCTTCACAGTGACACATCCATCCCGAGCAAACAAAGGGTCCATGTAACCTATGCTCCCTATGACATGCTCAGTATGTATGATCTTGTCTGTGTTCACTAGCCTTGAAATTCCGAAATCTGATATTTTTGCATTGAGGCTGCCATCTAAAAGTATATTAGCCGGTTTTATATCGCCATGAATGACCTGAGTATACATGTGAGAATGAATGTACGCCAATGCCTCTGCACACCCTGTGGCTATCTTGAGACGTATATCCAAAGGGATGGGAATATTGTACCGGTGAAGAACATCACTCAAGCTTCCATTAGGGATATACTCGGTGACCATGGTTAGGGCATTTTCCTCTACACAGTAACCGATGAGCCGAACTACATTCCTGTGGTTGATTTCACGGTGAACTATCAACTCTTTAGCGAAGTTCTCTTTCACATTGTGGATAAACCTCTTCACTGCAACCATGCTCGTGTCCTCGAGAACTCCTAAATAAACATGTCCAGAGCCACCTACACCAACAATAGTTCTGTACTTGTTGGTTATTCTTTCTATCTCACCCTCTGTGAAGCATCTTATGATATGATTACTATGCACTATCCACTTCGATCTATCCGGCCCATGGATGAGTTCCATCACGTCATTTTTAGGTAGATTCATATCCTAAGAGAATAGGAAAAACAATCAGTTAGCATGGCCCGATCAGCTAGCTAATTGTTAGATGATTGTAGAAGATCATCAAGGCATCAAAAGTTGGGACAATTTTCATTTTTGCGAGGGAAGCAAATCAAGTCCTTCCGTGTGTTATAATTCTTTTTCCTTCAAACCATCTGTACCAAGTATATATGAAATATTCTGCCAGCAAACCCAGCAAATATTTCAACTCAACTAGTCCACCGACCTGTGCTCCTACAAGATCTAGCAATTCTAATTGGAGAGAAAGGAACTTTGTTAAAAGGATATGTGGTTAATTTGTTGAGCTGATTTACAATGCTTGGAGAGGTACCAATCGGTATATTAAAGTACCTAGTATTTTGAGTATTAAATGAAGTGCTAATTGATCCCACTTGTCGGTGCTAGGGTTGGTCGCCCTAACCCCGACGAGTAAATGCGCTGTGGATCCGCCTCCCGATGGTCGGTGCTTGAGCTAACACAGGAGACAAGGGATTATCCTAGTTCCGGCCATGCGGCCGTACGTCCAGCAGGGTATGCTTGCGCACTGTATTGTCATGCACCGGGAATGCTTGCAGAGGGGGCTACAAATAAGACGGGGGAGGAGTGTGAGACTCAAGTCTCTGAGCTGGGAGTGATTGGGGCTGAGTGCTGGGATTGAATGGGGGGGGGGGGGCTTTTATAGGCCAAGGGGGAGTGGTTACAAGTACGAGCTACTGTGTAGTCTACAGTGGCGAGCTACTGGAGAGCGCGGCACCGGGTGTGGTCGTCATCCTTGCAAATCCTTGCATCTGTCGTGGATTTATGGCGTGCTCCGGCTTCCGCGGGCGGTGCGGCCGCTCCTGTGCTTGTCCTGGCTCGGTTTTGAGGGATGGCCCTGACCACGATCTCAGTCCGATCGCCGTCCGTACGTGGGTTAGAGGGCGTACCCATGCCCTCTCAAGGGGGGCTCGTCGTGGTTGACTGACGGGAGTGGTTGCCACAGCGGCGAGGAGTGACCGTGGCCTGTCCGCACAGGGTGTCGTAGATCAGCACAACGGCTGTTATGGCGGCATAGTGACTGGAGTTGATGGAAGAGACCCGGCCTGGGCACCCTGTGCGGCGGTGTCTGCTAATGCCCGCGCCTGATTCCCGCCTATACCTCTGTTCGAGGGCATTCCCATGCCTTTTCGAGGGTCCGGCCATGGGGAATGACCGTGGCCTGTCCGCGCAGGACGGCGCAGTGTGCGTATAGTAGCCGGCGTGGCTCATAGTGACGTGCGGCACTTAGGCCGTGTCAGCCGCGCAGCGTGGGTGGTGATTTACCTTTTGACTTCAGCGTCCCGCGGTGAGTCAGGGCATTAAATGCTCCTGTCGCCCGAGCATGGCGGGGCGGGCGCTATTGCTTGAGGCGCGGCCTCGATCGAGGCGGAGTTCGGTGCTCGCCGGGGGGGGGGGGGGGCGAGCCCCTCGAGTGAGGCGGAGTTTGCACAATGCCACTCGAGGGGGGCCGAACCCCTCGAGTGAGGCGGAGATGGCGTGTGCGAGCGCGTGCTTGTCGATGGCAGGTTCCGAGTGGTTTGTTGGGCCGTAGCAGGCTGTGGGACGCGCGCGTCTTATGCCTTGTGCATTTGTGTTGGGCTGGTTCGTGGCTTTTGCATTTTTTTAGGGAGGGTTACCCCCTTGGTTTGGGGACCCCTTTGGGCCGCCCACGACACCACTATTTTTGGTATTGGTCCCACGAATTCGGAACCTCTTGGTACCTCTATTTAGGTACCTCTGGGTACTCCCGTTGTTTCTACCGGATGGCTCTAATTAATTCTAAGCATTTTAAAATTCCTCTAATTTAGATGTAAGATTTGGAGGTTACTTTAGGCGCAATATTCACAATGACAAAGGTGGACAATTTTAAGAAAACATAATAAATCCAATAGATATTGTTACCAATGATGATTAAGTCTATCAAGTTGATGGCCAGACTTTGTTATTTTTTATAATTTATAGAAATTGTTTTTTTCTAGCATGTCTCGTGAAAATTAATGTGGAGGCTCCAAAAGGATAATAGTAAGATGATCTGTGTTGCAGAATCCTATTTTTCCTCCAATTAAAAAAGGCTAAATTTCTGGATACCCCTTGACTGAAAATAAGTATCCAGAGTGTTCTGTTTTTTGACTTAACAAAAAAATTAACAGGGCAGGGACTACTCCAGCAATCAATTGGACATCTAGTGATTTTTGGCTAGAGCAGATATCTATCGACTAATACCAAGCTAGGACGTGCTTTGTACTAAAGATATTTTCAATAATAAATCAGAAGGGTAATGCATCTCTTCTAGGCACTCTACTTTATCTCTTCCAATATTGCACAATAATGGCATCATTACGTTAGTTGGACCTTAGAAGCATCTTTCTATTATTAACTAGGCGATACCCCGCTCGTTGCAGCGGAAATTTGTTAAACAAAATTTTAAAGTGAAATGTGAAAGTATAAACACCAAAATGATTGCATTGCAACGGACAGGCATTGCAACGTTCTTTAGTAAACATTATACATGGAAGTATGACTGATCATACATGTAATTTCTACTCCTGTAATTTGTAATTGCTACTCACAAAAATGTGGCCACAGAAAATTGGTTGAAGAATAAATAGATGGTCTGATGGATGATGACATGGCTTACAGTGGATAGTGATATGGCGCATAGTGGATGATGACGTGGAATGGTTGCATGTTGAGAGAAATCCAACCATGGCTTGTTAGTGTGTCGCAATTATATAGGTTATATATAGATTAGAGGTTTTTAGAGTGTTCACCTTAATTCTATATGAGACATGCTAGGTAAAAGGGGGGGGGGGAATCTAGAAATTCAAAAAAAAAGAAGAAACGTTTAGCCATCAATCATTTAGTATCTAATCTGTAGAGCCATTGGATCCGTCATGTTTTCTATAAATGTAGTCACCTCTACCGTTATGAAAGTAGTATAAAGTAACCTACTAAATATAATTATAATTTTATCTACCTCGCACATAGCTCAAACCCAAGGTTCGATTAGGTACATGTCAAACAATATGTTTGTGCGATGAAAAGTGGGAAAGAGGTGTGAATTTGAACGAAAAAGTGTGCATAGTAATTGATAACTAAAGTCTATCTCAACCGGATAAAGATACGTATTCATCTATATTAGTATTATGTTAGAATATTTAACAAATAAGACTAAGAGAAAGGTAAGATTTTTTATTGTTAGCTATGGGTTCTAATTTTCTCATGAATTATTATTAGTTATGCCTCTTTATGGCAAATAAATGGCACAGAGTTCTTATTGCAGCAGGTTTAGTTAGAAAAGCAGTCAAGGTAATGTTTGATGGAGTCTATACTCGGAATTGCGGCTATTTTTAGAAGCAATGCTTCTATGTTAGTAGTTACTCCGTTCATTCTAAATTATAGGTTGTTTTGGCTTTTCATCTAGAAAGCCAAAATGACCTACAATAATTTGGAATGAGTGAGTAGTTAAAAGCAGCAAAAATCTAGTTTTAGAAAATAGTACGATTCGGGGTACCAAATTAGACTTTGCAGCATAGGCATAGAGCAACATAGCAGAGCACCCTCAACCTTCCCCTAACGGAGTTATGATTATGAGGTTTGTACTCCAAAAGATCAGATTCACAAAATTCCGGTCATCGTGTAGCTGCCTTTTGCATCCTTGGTTCGTTCTAGGAGTTGGAAGTCTAGGATGCAATCTCAGTAGTGAAAAACTAAACAGCAGGGTTGTGAATCTCCGCAAAGTTGTTTGAAGGAAAGAAACTGAAATAGAAGAAGTCGTAAATAGCTAAATGGATCATGCACGAACAAGTATATGATTGAGGTCGGCATACCTCTTAGCAATGGATTTGCTGATACCAAGAATAAATCACCACCTCCCTCCAACATTTGACGCCATGGATGGAGGTTTCTGCCGAGAAGAAAGAACAGAGGGAATAAGGACATGCAGTGTCATTGTCAACTGTCAGGATGTGGATTGCCTTGCTTATCTTCTGCGTTGCGTATTGTGGTGCACATCTACACCCTGGATGCCATGATGACCATGCTCAATATGAAATGTTGTTCCCTGCCGATAATTGTGGAGTTTGACTAAGGGCAGATGAAAAATTATACTTAATATTTTACATTGTATATTAGGCCGTATGGGGAGATGTGCGGACGACGAGCAAAGCGCTAACGCGTGGTATTTCCACTGTTCATTGATTATAGTACTATTTTTGCTGGCAACGTTGTACAGTAGATCGTTGGGCACGCCCTTAATTAAAATAATACAATAGCACCCTTAAACAAGCTTCATCAACTCCAAATAGGAGAATGGCGCTGAGCTGAGGTCAGCCATCGAAGTCGTCGTCGTCGGATGAGATAGAACATGGCATTTGACTTGAAGTGCAAATCATTGAACGTAAAGATGCCCATCAAATCTCTTTAATTCATATGAATAAATAATGATTGGCTTTTTCATAAGACATACAGTACGTACAAGTATGTATAATTTAAACTAACGAGGATAGATAGTACTTTTACGTTCATCAATTTGCGTCCCAACCTACCATTGACAGATTTCATTGGGGCTTGCTCGTCACTGCCATGTCCCTAAATAGGGACAAGCCATCCAATAGCCCAAATCATATAGTGCACTGTAAACGCGCTGTAGGATGGAAGCAGCGTCTAGAGATTTGCATTGGCGTAAATCCAGAGCTGAAACTTGGGCCGTGCTATTTGTGGGCCACCCGAAGCCCGACGTTTTGGCACAACCCGAAGCACGGCACGACACGATAAATTATAGGCCGTACCGGCATGGCACAAATGTGAGGGCCGTGCCGTGCCTAAGATCTCGGCATGATGGGCGGCACGGCACGACACGAGTCTTGGACCATGCTTAGGCCGGCACGGCACGAAGATGGCTCATTACACTAACATGTACGGTTATCCATATATTTTTTTTAATTTGCCTTTCCTCAAATCTGAAATAACTACTACTATATAAGAAAATCATAAAAATATACCTTTAATACATGCTCAAGGTCTGCACTACCTTCACACATGATTCCTTATATTTTAGGATGGAGGAGTAACATACAAAAATCCGATATTCCAGATTTATTTTATGAGTCCTTTTATGATGGTTGTAGAGGTACCTACCGGTATATTAAAGTACCTAGTATTTTGAGTATTAAATGCGATCCCGAATATGACTCCACCGGTCGGCTAACTGAGAAATCAGATGTGTTTTCTTTTGGTGCTGTGTTGTTTGAGGTGCTCTGTGCTCGGCCTTTCCTAGGAAAAGTTTGCTTGTTACATTGGGCTGTGCGTTGCAAGAAAGAGGGCAACCTTGATCAGATTGTCGACTGTCGCCTGAAGGGAGAAATAAATCCATATAGTTTAAGCAAGTTTGTCGAAACCTGTGAGAAGTGTCTTGCTAATAGGAGTGTTGACCGTCCATCAATGGTGGACCTGATCTCGGACCTGGAGTATGCACTTCAGTTGCAGGAGAGTGCAGAGGTGAGCCAACGGCTGTGTTTAGTTCCCACCAAATCACCAAACTTCTCAAAATTCTCTTTCCAAACTTCACTTTGCACCTATCACATCAAATCTCTCTCCTCGTGCGTGGAACACTAAACGTGGGTAAATAAAAAAACTAATTATATGGTTTTGATGTACACGACGAGACGAATCTTTTGAGCCTAGTTAGGTCATGATAGGACAATGTTTACCACAAACAAACGAAAAGTGCTGCAGTGCGCTACAGTGTCTGATGTGACATTTTCACCAAATTCTTTCTTTCAAGTGCTGCAGTGCGCTACAGTGTCTGATGTGACATTTTCACCAAATTCTTTCTTTCACTTTTTGAAACTAAACACAGCGTCGGCTCACCTCTGCACACGTCAGGTAACTCTCTGAGTGAGGAGATTGACAGCAACAAGACTTCCATGACCTGGTACCCATCAACGTCTTCTGGAAGCCCCTGAACCCCGCCACGAGGCACAGAGGATAATATTGCTTTCACGTGTTTGTACTTAATTTGGGTGTGTTTAGTTGTAAAAAGAGGGGAAGAAAGTTTAGTAAAAAAGTCACATCGGACACTATAACATACTGTAGCACTTTTCGTTTGTTTGTGGTAAACATTGTTCTACCATGACCTAACTAGCCTCAAAAGATTCGTCTCGTCGTGTACATCAAAACTATGCAATTATTTTTTTTATTTATCCACGTTTAGTGTTCCATGCATGCGTCGTTTGTTATATTTAATGTTTCGATGTGATTACGATGTGATATGGTTGTGATGAAAATTTTTAGTTTTTGAGGGAACTAAACACACCCCTAGTGTCGACGTTCCCTCAGGCGTGTCAGAGTTTCTCAGTATTGTGTATTCTATCGTCCAAAGCATATTCTCCAATGTTTTCGATCCCGAATCAAGGAAGATAATATATACTCTATAGTGTTGTATGACGAAATTAACGTAGTACATGTTGACGTGTCAAAAAAAATGGTACCTAACCCCTTTTTCCCTATATTACTAGCAAGAAACACGCACGTTTAATAGGTCGGAGATCATTACGAACTCGACTATTCCACTTAAGTGCGTGTTTTTTTCACGGACTCTTCAACCTATCTGAATAGGAGAGGTAATGTTTTAATGATTTGTGGGGCCGTCGGACCTCGAAAGTTTTGGATCTCTGTAGTATATAGATATAAACTGAGAAGAACGCACGTGCGACACATACGTTTAATAGAAAATATAAAATTGTAACCGTAGATAGTTGGCCGGAAACCATGTTGGTCTCGATGATTTCATACTATAAAGACATACGAGAGGGAGCTGGAGCGTTTGATGAAAAAAAGGCCAAAAACAGATAATTAATACGAGTCATCATTACACACATTATGAAAACTAGTTAAAATTTTTATGAGTCCTATATGGTTACATGTGAAGTCCTACTCAAACTACATGTTCTATTCCTAGTTTCCTACTCTATTGCAACTCATACTCTAACACACACATTATGAAAACTAGTTAATACTTTCAAAAAATATTCTTAGTCAAAAATAAAAGGAAAAGTATAAATTACTAACCTCAAGTATAGACAAAGTCCGGATAACCCCTAAAGTATATTTTGGTTTATTTTACACCGACAACTATCTTAATTAGTTCAATCTATCCCTTCGTAAGATTTATCTTTTTTGTTTCTCCATGCACAGGTGGTATTTTAAATTAAAATTTTGTAGGATGATATATGACCATATAAAGTATTTTAAAAATATAAAATAAATTTTTCAACATTATTTTGAAAGGCTATTGATATGTAATAATAAATAAACCATATTGATATAAATTTTATGAGAAATAATGCTAAAAAATTCATATTATATTTTTTAAAAATACTTTATATGGCTCTCTATCATCCCACAAATTTTGAATTTAAAACACCACTTATGTATGGAGAAAAAAAAAGACAAATTTTGCGAAGAGATATATTGGACTGATTAATATAGTTATGGGTGTAAAATGAACCAAAACATAAGGGGTTATCCGGACTTTTTCCATACTTGAGGGTAGTAATTTGGACTTTTTCCAAAATAAAAAACATTTAACTTATAATAAAACCTTTTTCTGTGGAGCTTATGATAAAACCTGGATGGACATGATTACACATCGCACTAGCATCAACTTGTCATCTGACACCTTAACAATCCCTTTGCACTACTGCAAACTAAGCATGGTTTTGGGTTTATTTGGTCATTCGTACCGTTGTTTAGCCATCTTTTGTATCGGCCTCATCTTTTTTTTTACCCTTAGCTATGGCTGTGTTTTTTTAGGGTGGAAAATTTTTCCACATATGTTTGATCAATAATTAAGGGTATAAATAAAGTCAGTTTACAAAATTATCTTCATAATTTCAGGTTAATTCACAAGACAAATTTAATGAGGTTTTTGAACGCATGATTAGAGGATGGTTACCGTAGCATTACTATAGTAAATCATGGACTAATTAGACCATTAGATTCATTGCGTAAAGTTATACTCATCTCTAAAAAGATTTTGCAAATAAACTTTATTTAATACTTAATGCATACAAGATTTATTTTGGAAAAATATTTCTACCTGAAAAAGAAACACGGTCTATGTTTATATTGTGTATTTTATCACATTGAAAAGACATCATTTGAATTCTTTCTTTCTAGCACTTGGCTTTATTGGCTTCACCAATCGGCTAATTGGGAAATCCAATGTCTATTGTTTCGGTGCTGTGTTGTTTGGAGGTCCTATACTCCTATGTGTCCGGCCTATCGTGGAGCACATTCTCCGGAAGGATTATTCGTCAGCAACGTCAGCGGGGCAATGCAGTTCGTCACGGCGGGCAACCTTGATCAGATTGTAGAACCCCGCCTATAGGGGAAAATTTGCCGGGAGTGTCTCGACAAGTTTGCGGACATTGCGTACGTGCAGGTGCCTTGCTGATCGGGGCAGGGACCGTCCATCCATGGAAATGGTGCTTTCGGAGTTGGAGTATGCCATGCTGCTGCAGGAGAGTTCAGAAGCGAGTGGGATCTAATTGAAGTAGGTGGAGAGATTTGTCAGAAAATTTACCTTGTTTCTGTACGTTTTTTTGGCTTGCATTTGTAGGTTCCGACTGGCCTTTGTATGCACCATCTTTTTGTTTATTTATTTATTACTGCCACTTCAGATTATTGCACCTTTTATTTGTGTGATGAGTAAGTTAGGATGTTGTCTCAGCTACCTTTTTTTTTGGCTGTTAAGCAGAGGCCTAGTTAGAGTAACACTGTAGCATCAGCAGGTCCATATAAGTAGTATCGGTGTGTACCGTTGCTCACATGCAAAGGAAAACTAAAACCTGACACACAAGTGTCGGTACATTTAATTTGTTGGGTCCTCGAGTCAGGGGATATCTATGGTTACTGCAAGCAAACTTCAAGAAGCGTGGATCTTGATATTGCAAAGATAATTTCATCACGTAAAAGACACGAAGCTTGCATAGGAATCTTGTGATCTTAGAATACTCCTTGACTTTGTCACACATACAAGATTGAACACACATAGTAAACAAGAAATGAGATGTGCAAGTTTGTGTAAGTTTGTATGTGTTTGGTGTGCAGTGGCTTTGGGAATAGGTTTGTGGATATTGTTTGAGCATCAAAGTCACATGATTTCACGATTACTTGTCCCTCTTGATAGTACGGTGGTCCTATACTCAAATTCAAACCAAAAATTAAATTTAAATCCTTCAATAGCATCTACCATCATGGAGATAAGAATTGGCCACTTTCCATTCTCATTTCTTTTTCTTTCATTTTTGATTTACACCTGCACATCTCATTGAAAGCATTACATCCAAATCCAAATTTCTATTATCATTAATCACCAAAATTGATTAAATGCCTAGATGCACTTTCACCAGCCCCGCACGCTGGCCGCCGGCCGCCGGCCGCCACTGGCCCACGCGCCTCGCCGCAGCGTATGGCTGGCCACGCGCCTGGCCGGCCGCCGCAGGCCCCACGCGCCGGGCCACCGTCGTCGCAAGCCCACCGGCCGCCGTCTATCCCATGCCGCCGCCGCCGGAGCACCTCCATGAGATGCGCCCCCATAGATCCGACCGGCTGCGGCCGGCCGCCACTGGCCCACGCGCCTCGCCGCAGCGTATGGCTGGCCACGCGCCTGGCCGGCCGCCGCAGGCCCCACGCGCCGGGCCACCGTCGTCGCAAGCCCACCGGCCGCCGTCTATCCCATGCCGCCGCCGCCGGAGCACCTCCATGAGATGCGCCCCCATAGATCCGACCGGCTGCGGCCGGCCGCCACTGGCCCACGCGCCTCGCCGCAGCGTATGGCTGGCCACGCGCCTGGCCGGCCGCCGCAGGCCCCACGCGCCGGGCCACCGTCGTCGCAAGCCCACCGGCCGCCGTCTATCCCATGCCGCCGCCGCCGGAGCACCTCCATGAGATGCGCCCCCATAGATCCGACCGGCTGCGGCCGGCCGCCACTGGCCCACGCGCCTCGCCGCAGCGTATGGCTGGCCACGCGCCTGGCCGGCCGCCGCAGGCCCCACGCGCCGGGCCACCGTCGTCGCAAGCCCACCGGCCGCCGTCTATCCCATGCCGCCGCCGCCGGAGCACCTCCATGAGATGCGCCCCCATAGATCCGACCGGCTGCGGCCGGCCGCCACTGGCCCACGCGCCTCGCCGCAGCGTATGGCTGGCCACGCGCCTGGCCGGCCGCCGCAGGCCCCACGCGCCGGGCCACCGTCGTCGCAAGCCCACCGGCCGCCGTCTATCCCATGCCGCCGCCGCCGGAGCACCTCCATGAGATGCGCCCCCATAGATCCGACCGGCTGCGGCCGGCCGCCACTGGCCCACGCGCCTCGCCGCAGCGTATGGCTGGCCACGCGCCTGGCCGGCCGCCGCAGGCCCCACGCGCCGGGCCACCGTCGTCGCAAGCCCACCGGCCGCCGTCTATCCCATGCCGCCGCCGCCGGAGCACCTCCATGAGATGCGCCCCCATAGATCCGACCGGCTGCGGCCGGCCGCCACTGGCCCACGCGCCTCGCCGCAGCGTATGGCTGGCCACGCGCCTGGCCGGCCGCCGCAGGCCCCACGCGCCGGGCCACCGTCGTCGCAAGCCCACCGGCCGCCGTCTATCCCATGCCGCCGCCGCCGGAGCACCTCCATGAGATGCGCCCCCATAGATCCGACCGGCTGCGGCCGGCCGCCACTGGCCCACGCGCCTCGCCGCAGCGTATGGCTGGCCACGCGCCTGGCCGGCCGCCGCAGGCCCCACGCGCCGGGCCACCGTCGTCGCAAGCCCACCGGCCGCCGTCTATCCCATGCCGCCGCCGCCGGAGCACCTCCATGAGATGCGCCCCCATAGATCCGACCGGCTGCGGCCGGCCGCCACTGGCCCACGCGCCTCGCCGCAGCGTATGGCTGGCCACGCGCCTGGCCGGCCGCCGCAGGCCCCACGCGCCGGGCCACCGTCGTCGCAAGCCCACCGGCCGCCGTCTATCCCATGCCGCCGCCGCCGGAGCACCTCCATGAGATGCGCCCCCATAGATCCGACCGGCTGCGGCCGGCCGCCACTGGCCCACGCGCCTCGCCGCAGCGTATGGCTGGCCACGCGCCTGGCCGGCCGCCGCAGGCCCCACGCGCCGGGCCACCGTCGTCGCAAGCCCACCGGCCGCCGTCTATCCCATGCCGCCGCCGCCGGAGCACCTCCATGAGATGCGCCCCCATAGATCCGACCGGCTGCGGCCGGCCGCCACTGGCCCACGCGCCTCGCCGCAGCGTATGGCTGGCCACGCGCCTGGCCGGCCGCCGCAGGCCCCACGCGCCGGGCCACCGTCGTCGCAAGCCCACCGGCCGCCGTCTATCCCATGCCGCCGCCGCCGGAGCACCTCCATGAGATGCGCCCCCATAGATCCGACCGGCTGCGGCCGGCCGCCACTGGCCCACGCGCCTCGCCGCAGCGTATGGCTGGCCACGCGCCTGGCCGGCCGCCGCAGGCCCCACGCGCCGGGCCACCGTCGTCGCAAGCCCACCGGCCGCCGTCTATCCCATGCCGCCGCCGCCGGAGCACCTCCATGAGATGCGCCCCCATAGATCCGACCGGCTGCGGCCGGCCGCCACTGGCCCACGCGCCTCGCCGCAGCGTATGGCTGGCCACGCGCCTGGCCGGCCGCCGCAGGCCCCACGCGCCGGGCCACCGTCGTCGCAAGCCCACCGGCCGCCGTCTATCCCATGCCGCCGCCGCCGGAGCACCTCCATGAGATGCGCCCCCATAGATCCGACCGGCTGCGGCCGGCCGCCACTGGCCCACGCGCCTCGCCGCAGCGTATGGCTGGCCACGCGCCTAGCCGGCCACCGCAGGCCCCACGCGCCGGGCCACCATCATCGCAAGCCCACCGGCCGCTGTCTATCCCATGCCGCTGCCGCCGCCAGAGCACCTCCGTGAGATGCGCCCCCATAGATCCGACCGGGGGGCAGCCGGATCCGGCCCCAACAGCACCAGACCGGACCTTGCCCGCCCCGGAGCAGCCACCATGGCGAGTCCATCAAAGAACGGGAGCAGGAAGAACCGAGAAATCACGAACATGTAGAGGAAAAAGAGAGGAGAAGGGGAGAGAAGAAGAGGAGAATGCCTCGTCGCCGCTGTCCTCGCCGGTGCACAGGCTTTGCATAGGAATTTTGTGATCTTAGAATATTCCTTGACGTTGTCACACATACAAGATTGAACACACATAGTAAACAAAATATGTTATTTTGTAAACACAATGTTGCATATACACTCAAGTCAAGTGTGTTTATGGAGGTGTGCAGTGTTTACCGCCGTTTTATTATATGACCAAGCAAACAGACTTTAAAGAAAGTTATGCTCATGCAAAACCCTGCCTGGCTTTGAGAACATGAGCATCAGTGCATCAATGCACCAGACTAATAAAACACAACTATTCAGGTTATTACAATCCACAAAGGCTCCAGGTGTAGTCGACAATAGTTCATGGGCATTGTTGGTTCGAGTTTTATTCCATGGAAACTGTTGGTTTGCTTTGGTAAAGCGTTCATGGATAGACCTCGATGATCGAATGGGCGCCAACAGCCGATCGAATTTTATAATCCTTGAATCCAGCTTCGATGAAAATCTTCTTCCACTCTTGCTCGTCGCGTTCAATCCCATTGACCATCATAATAAAGAAATCAAACATAACTTGTGTTTCTAGATGCTTTAAGTTGGAGGGACCATATCCAACTACCATGTCCATTATTATTACCTTCCCTCCCGCGTCCCGTGCAGAGATCGCTTGTTTGCAATTCTTCAATATCTTGACACACTCATGGTCATTCCAGTCATGTAAAGTTGTCTACAATATAAGGGAGCATGAAATTAATCACTTAATAGCAAGGATCATTAGGTCAGTCTCAGTGGAAGGGTCATGGGAGTGTCATAGACATTAAATTTGATAATATGTACCAATAGTATTATGAGAGAGAAAAGAAAAGGGTCATGAAATGTGAGAGAAAAGGGTCATGAAATGTGAGAGGAGGGTCATCACCATGACCCTCCACTGGCACAGTTCTTAAGATTCCAGTCTAGATAACTGTGTCAATGACCCTCCCACTGAGACTGGCCTTATGATACTAGCTTTATTTTCCAAAGTGCCTATTTCCGCCTATCGAAAGTCTAATAGGAAACACTACCTCCGATAATGTATTTTGGATGGCAATATCTAGAAAACACACTATATTAAAAAATATCATAAAATTGTTTTTATTATAAATCTATTAATAAAAGCTAGTACTGCATTATTAATTTAAACATTTTTTGGAAGTAGTGTTGCACTTTACCACTACCTTTTATAACTTTGAATGTGTTTCTTGTTTGACCACTAATTAAGGTATTAAATAAAGTCAGTTTACAAAACTACGTACAAAACCCCTGGTTTAATTCATGAGACCTATTTAATGAGGCCTTTGACTGTATGATTAGAGGATGGTTATTGTAACATTACTGTAGTAAATCATAGGTTAATTAGGCTCGTTAAATTCGCCACGCAAAGTTACACTCATCTTTAAAAAGGTTTTTGTAAATAGATTTCATTTAATACTCCATACATGCAAGATTTCTTGGACAAAATATTTTTAAGCCCCCAAAGAAACATGGGGTTTGGTACAACCAGAATTATAGTTACGTGAAAGAATTCGTAAAGAAAATATAATAATAAGTGCATATGTACCCGGCCAACTTGATAGATTTGATAATATCAATGGTACGGTGAAACTTTAAAAGGTTTTTATTAATAAGATTTTAAAAGAATAATATAAAGAATGGAAGGAGCAGTAAGTATACAGTATACTGTATACATGTACCTTGAGGATGTTCCCCAAAAAAAACATGTACCTTGAGGAAAACAGCGGTTGCTGGTGGTATACTCTGAAACATATCCCCACCGACGAATTGCACCTTGCTATCGGAGGGTGCGCCGGCGACAACGTGCGGGAGATCCAGCACGCTGCACTTGATATGCGGGAACGCCGCGGCGATGGCGGCGGCGGCGCCGCCGTGCCCGCCGCCGACGTCGACCAGCGAGTCGACCCCCTGAAAGACCTCGCCGCACTCCCTGATGACAACCGGCACCAGGAAGCGGCTGTCCGCGGCCATGCCCTCGTTCATCAGCGCGTTGGCGTCGTCGGCCCGCTCCCAGATCGTCTGCATCTGCCAGAACGCCAGGCCGAACGCCGACGGATCGTGCCGCTCCTGCCGGAACCACGCGCAGATGCCCACGGCGTGCGGGGAGACGCGGATGGGATGGAGCGCCACGCTCACGAACGGAGCCAGGCTGCTCGCCGACGCCGACGAGCTCCTCATCGCCTCGTCGCTGACGAGGAAGCGGGAGGCCGGCGTGAGCTTGTAGACGACAGCTTCGTCGTCCAACGCGGCGGCGGCTGGTGGTTGCTGGACGCTGAAGGTGCCGGAGACGGTGAGCACGCGCATGAGGCGGCGCAGGGCCGGGAGCTTGCACGGGTGGAGCTTAGCCTCGGCGAGGATCTGGGGGAGCGTGGCGCCGCCGGCGCCGTGGCGGTGGATCGCGTCGGGGATGCGGAGGTCCAGGGCCACGGCGAGCGCGAGCGATTTGAGGTAGCCGAGGGACTGGTGCCAGAGCTCGACGTGAGATTGGAGCAGGTCCTGGCTGCTCTCCTCCTGCATGAACGCCATCGTGTATCCACTCCACGTACGTACGGTGCTGGCGAATTCTCTTGCCGATGGCTAGCAGCTTTGGGTAGTGTTGTGGGTGCACAGCGGACGGGACTTTGCATTGTAATTCATGTCTTTTATAGTGTGCAATTAAGGCTTGTGGTGCTCTACAAATAATTAAGCTCCATTTGACTTGGAAAAGTACACCATCAAGTGTCAGCCTTGGAGTTAAGAGAATAAGACTTTCGATGCTACATCTCGCCTCCGCTTCAGTGCATCGGCTGTTGTGGTCATCAACGAGACAGCGACAACAGAAACAAAGACGGCATTGTAGCACGATTGGTGAGGACTTCACTGAGCAGCCGGCGAACACCTAGCACCACGTACATATCCTCAGCCTTGTTGAACTTTAAGATCAACTGGTTCAAACCTTCTAGCGAAGGGGACGGAGCCTGTTGAATTTGCCTCCGTATAAGATCACAAAAGTAGTCGATATACAGTCGCTGATGGATTGGAAAGGAAAGATTTGTGCTTCAGTCCGTCCGTTCAGATGTCTAGCAGATAAAGCCGTCGCCAAGGCTGCTGGCCAGCGCCAGCAGAAGTTTCAATTCTCAACAGCTAGGAGGGTTGGTTTCGTTGTTCCTTGAATTTCTGCTTCCAAACACTTGGATCCGTAGACTTTGCATGCTAACATTATTGTAACATCCAAAACTAGCCTATTTAAAATTTTTAGTAATTTATTGGCTTTTATTTTAATTTGTTCATAATTAATATAGGCTAAATAAATTATTTATGAATATTAAAATTAAATATAAGTTGTAGAAACATTTTTACTGCATTTATTTTTGTATTACTTGTGATTCAAACGAGAGTTTAAATTTATTTAAATTCAAATTTGAATCACCTTGTTTGGAGTCCTAACAAAGTTATTTTGGCCGAGTCCGTTTTTGCTCCCTAAGCTCCTGCCTTGGTTTGCTTTCACTCCCTCCACTTCTCCACTCACTCGGCCCAACCCCCGAAGCATCCTCGAACCTTTCCCCCCACGCTCACTCTTCCTTCTTCGCCGCGCTTCCTGCATGGAAGGCGATTTCCCCCTCTTGGAAAGTCCCGAACCGCCGGCCGCCGCCCGATCGACGTGGCAAGCATGCCAATGCCCGCCCCGGACCCTATAAAAGCCGCCCCGCAGCCCTACGAACCACACCCAAGCCTCCATCCGAGCTCCCAAGCCCCTAGCGACGCCCCCCTCGCCTAGCGCCGCCGCTCCTCGGCCGCCATGGTCGAGTCTCGCCGCCGCTGCCCTTCGCCCGTCGGAAACCCACCCCGGAGCTTTTTGAGAAGGTAACCAAGACACCTGAGCAGCTTTCGCCCTTCGTTCTTCCCTGTGCCTCGCTAAATCGCTCGCCGGACTTACACAGAGCCACCGGAGCAGTCCGCCGTGTCGCTCGCCGTCTTCATCGCCCGACTGACGTCAAGAGCCACCTAGGTGAGCTCCCATCCCGTCCCGATGCTGTAGGGCCAAATCCCGTAGCATTTGGTGAAGGCTAGATCGAGTTAGCCTCGGCTCCGGTGAAGCTCTGCCGCCTACCGAGCGGCGCCGCCGTGTCCGAGTGCCGCCGGCCTCCCCCCTCGCCTCGGTCTGATCTGGACCGTTGGATCCAGATCCAACGGCCAGCAGCGCAGCCCCGGCCAGGTCAAACCGGCGCGTACCGGTCAGCTCTGGCCGAATCGCAAAAGAGCCCCTCCATTTTCTGTTATTCAACCCGCAGTCCACCACAGTTCAAAAGTAATTACAGTTAGGTCCTCTTCTTTTCAGAAAACCCCCTGAGCTTTTAAATATTAGAACCCGCGGTCCAGAGTTGAAATTTGCGCGTTAGCCCTCGGGTTTTAACGCATAATTACGTATAGGTCCCTGTTTTCTTTCAAATAAGTCCTGGAAACTTTTAAAACTTGCTAGTAGGTCCCTGCAACTTAGAATTGCCATATCATTTCAATTTTAGCTCCGATTAGTGTGATTTTCGCGCTCATGTGTTCATAGTGAAGCGTAGAATATTTCTATAACCTTTATTTGTACTGTTTCTATTGTTTGGTGTACTATTCTAATAGATTATTATTTGTTTGCATGTATTGGTTTGCGTGCATGTTTGCGTGGTGATTCGTGTCCAGTCGGTGAGCCTTTCGCTTTGTACTTCGAGTACGCGGAGGACTTTCCGGAGCAGGACTCGCAGCAGCAGCCTTTTGAGGAAGGCAAGTTATAGCACGAACAATCCTTGCTACATAAACACACTTTTTACATTCATTTACTTTCATATGCATGTGTCTAAATTGATGTCATATTAAGGTTGTACCTAGTTTGTATACTCATGTCCTTGTTACCTTGGGATTATTGCATATGGGTAGAATCTTTGCTATGCGCAGCTACTGTCACTATTATTTAATTGTTAATTATGATATAATGGTTCACTTCAATATTAATGATAAAACTTGCTTTTTAGCAACATGGTTTAGGGAATTAGAGCATGTGCTGTGTGTTTTGCTCTAGTGTCTCTCCTTAGGGTCCGGTTCTTAAAGCGGCAACCTAGGAGCCTGTCGCCACCACTAGAACTATTATGGCTCTGGTCTTGGTCAAGTAGCTTGTACGTCTCTAGCTTACCCGTGGTTACCAGAGTGGCCGACGAGGTTACCGAGGGGCCAGCGGCGTTGTGGGAGGCAAGGCACGGGGTGATTCCCGATTCCACCGAGGACGGTAGCCCCGTCGGCTAGGTCTCGTTAGACCCAGTCCCGTGTTGGGAGTCCCTGCGATGGGGAACTCCGCATGTTGCGCATTGTTGGGTGCGATGCCCGCGCTCTGGATGCCATTGACCCCTTTATGGTGTGACTCCGTAAGCGTAAGTCAATCTCGGTGCCTAGAGTCTCACCACCTTATTGTACCTTAGCGGCCACTGTCTTGTTAGGGTGTCTTGTGAAAAACCTCATAGCATCCTTATGCAGTCACACCTCGGAAGCATTGATATGCGTGGTTGGGTGCAAAGTTCTTTTGAACTTTTACGCGACTGGTGGGTAAAGGGCGAAACCTCTGTAGAGTGTAAATCTATCATGATAGCCTTGCTCAGAGTCACGAGCGGCCTGGATCCTTTTTTATTAGAAGATGATGTTTATTTATTTTTAATGTCACTTATACTTTATTAATTGGGTTGCAACTGGGTTTTATCTAACTTGTAGTAATTTGATTAATGTTTCTCTAGCACAGCCCAGCCCGCCTCCTCGCCCGCGTGCGCAGCCAGATGGCCCAGCCCGGCACCTCCCCTCCACCTGGGCCTCCTTCCCGAGCCGGCCCAGCACCCCCTCAACAAAATCCCGGATGGGTAAACAGATTGGGCTGGGCATGAGTCTGCTGCTGAGTTTCCTGAAGATTTACCGTACTACTGAGCTGTGGTCTCCCAGTCAGAGTCCATGTGGATTTGCGGCTCCATTAGTTGAGTGTTTATTAGACTTCCGCTGTTATTGCTTAGTTCATTTATGAAGCACTCTGATGTAAAACTTTATTTAATGAAGAATTTATTCAAGCACATGTTCTCTGTTTATCATATTTGTTCACTATATGTGTACTATGACCTCCTGGGCACATATATGGCCGCATTCGGGTTTTTTTTTAAATCCGGGTGTGACAATTATCCCCTTTTGATTCATCCGTAGACTTTGCACGCTAACATTATCCCCTTTATTCATCAACTAAATTGTACCAGCTGCTAAAACCCAGTTAAACTTTAGATGCGGACTAAAAAATTTATAATTTCTCTAATTGGTTGAACCCAACTAAAATATTTTTAAAGGCGGAATCATCCCTCCTAAAATCAATCCAGTCATCATCCTTTTCTTTTCTATTATTTTCATAAGGGGTACTATGGTCCAATTATTTCAATTACATGGAGGATCCAAAGACCGTCAACTAAAATTTAGCTGCTAAACTTTAGCTCCAGTAAATATCTAGCTAAATTTTAGTTAAGCTAGATTTAAATCGAGTGATTTAAATCGAGTGCCACTTCCCCGTCAACTCCAACAGCTCCGGCTCCTCCCGTCGCACAAGGTAGGCTCATCGAGGGCCAATTCTTATCTTTGTCGGGCCAAACGCAAAATATAGGCCCTATGCTACTAGCTAATTTTAGCCCATCTGTATCTAGAATAACCTTTTGTTTTGAGATGTCTAGATCTAGAATAATTGAATGCATCCTAAGTTGGCTGAATCCAAAAGGGCTTAAGGCTATCCAAAAGAACCATGACCATGGCTAGCCTAACAGTAAATAATGTCTATTTTTTTGAACCCGTATTTTTAGCCAAAAATTACTCCATTATTAATTTACTTAGATCAGGGCTAACAGCTTCGTCCGTAGCCGGATGGATAAATGCCAACGTGCGAAGTTATTTAATGTAGCAGCAGGCACAGCACAGAGCGGGAGCCAATGAGCAGCGAGTGCTGCAGCAGTGCAGCGAATGGGAGGGAGCGTAGCGCGTCTCTGCCCGCTGCCGGCCGACGTCTGACGAGTCGCCCGTTCCATTCTCTCTCCTGGTTTCTCTCTCTCCCACGTCAGATACGGCCGGTTACTTGCCGGTTATTAAACTTGCTCTTATGCAATACAAAATTATAATCATAATTAAGTAATTTTAATAAACCCAACAATATCAATTTTATGTCTCAAAATTTATGTTAAATGAGTGATTTTTAGATTTATTTTAGGATTTAACCGGAATTACTTTTTTAGCGGTCAGCGACGTGCCACTACCAGAATGCTTCACATCCGCCCGCCTCCTCCGCCTCGGTCATTTTTGGACCCGGTGCTGATGGGGCTTCAGCACCGGGTCCAACGGCTAGGAGCGGGGGCGGCGCTGCGGCATGTCAGGGCGAAGACATTAGCACCGGGTCGTGGCAAGACCCGGTGCTAATGCGCCCCCTTTAGCACCGGGTGGTTGCAGCCAGCAACCGGTGCTAAATGGCCTCGGGCACATTAGCCCCGGTTGCTGGCTGCAACCGGTGCTAATTGGTGCACATTAGCACCGGGTCTTGCCACGACCCGGTGCTAATATCTTTTGTATATAGCACCTTCCTCCCCCGGCCGAACACTTAGGCGCTATGTTCATGCTGCTCGGCCGTGGGAGGGGAGGTGCTGCCCAAATTTTTTTTAAAATTTGTATGATGGAGGCGAACGAATAATTGAGAGAGTTACTTTGGATTATTTTTCATATTAGTATATGTTCCCAGACCCTATTCTTCCCCTCCGGCCCGATTCTCTTATAGTAATGTTATATTTAATGAATGTAGTAATGTAGTTTTAGAAATTTATTTATATAATGGAATATATATTATAATTTGTATTTATTTATATATTAAATTTTTTTATCTTTAAATTGTATTGTATATTTGTTATTGGTTAATAATGCAGATGAATAGACAATGGATGTACGGGGACCCCCAATGCGTGTCCTTCCGTGATGGCCTTAGGACGTTTCTAGATGCCGCCGAGGCTAACAGGACGCCGTCCGGTTTCATGTCGGGATAACCGACTAAGGCTTTCTCCGGTGTTTCCGCACAGGCCACCTCACATAACCAGGCGCCGACGGCATCGCCACCCCCACTACCGATGAAGATCCTCCCCAGCCAAACCCACCACTGCGACGGCTGCAGCCACCACTACACCTTCCTCACATGGCAAAAACCAAGTGACCTCAATCTCCGCCACCACTGACTCCATCACATGCATGCACCACAAAAAACTACCTTGGCCATCGTCTGCCTGCTGCTTCCCGTTGGCCCCGTGTTGTCGCCTCTATGGCGGCCATCGATGTTGTCGTTGCTGCGCCGTTGACACCACACAGGCGTAGCCCATGCTGCCCCGACCCAGCAGAGCCGCAGGCCAAGCAACAAGAGGCTGCAGGGGTCCGCTGGACCCACGCGGCTCAGCCCCACACCACCGATGCAACCTGCTGCTGCCTCCCCACCCTCTCGCGGCTGTTGATAGATGCTTCACTGCCATGGCCGCCACTGGGTCCGCGGCCTTGCGCGCTCGCCTCCGCCGTCGGGTGCACCGGCAGCGTTCCTGGCCGAGCCGGGCGCCGTCGCTTCCTTGGGCACACGGTGGCAGCGCAGCTTCCTTGGGCACACAGGGGCCCGCGCTGCCACCGCCCAAAACTCGCCGCCACAGCCCAGGAGCAGCAGGTCCATCGAGGGGGATAGCAGATCCACCACGAGGCACTGCAGATCCGGCCACCCGAGCACCGGAGCAGATCTGTCCTCGTCGGAGAAGGAGGCGCCGCTGCCCGCCCTGCGTGGCCTCACCGGCCGGACGAGCCACCCCGCCGTCGCCCTCCTTGCAGGTGCCGAACTTCCGGCTGCCCACCACTTCCAGAATCCATCACATCCGCCCGCCTCCTCCGCCTCGGCCATTTTTGGACCCGGTGCTGATGGGGCTTCAGCACCGGGTCCAACGGCTAGGAGCGGGGGCGGCGCGGAGGTGTGTCCGGGGTTGGACCTGTCTCTTATACACATCTAGATGTGTATAAGAGACAGTGGTTGTACTTTGCGAGACGAACATTTTGAGCCTAATTAATCAATTTTTAGACAATTTTTCACACATACAAACGAAATGCTACAGTGCGCCTCGGTTTCCCAACTCTCAAATTTGGGGTGCCAAATTGGCATCTAAACAAGGCCTGAACCGCGTAATGTCTAACTGCATCTCTGTTCTTCGAAAAAACATAGACCATGTTTCTTCTCGCGTATATGTCTTCTATTTTGATGAAATGTCAGCTAATATGAATATAGAGTCGGCCGAATATGCATTAGAATACACGTATTAGAATATATATTGGAAGTAGGTTACATGCATGGCTACTGAAAAAAGCAAAAAAAAAGAAATCCGGGGCCTTTAGCACCGGTTGCGGATAGCAACCGGTGCTAAAGGCCCTGCTAAAGGCACTGCGGGGCAGGCCCTTTAGCACCGGGTTGTGTCTGGAACCGGTGCTAAAGGGACCCTTTAACACCGGTTATTCAACCCGGTGCTAAAGGGGTACCCCTTTAGCACCGGGTTTCCCGCCCGATGCAACTAAACCGAGGCTAAAGGGGTACCCCTTTAGCACCGGGTTTCCCGCCCGATGCAACTAAACCGAGGCTAAAGGGGTACCCCTTTAGCACCGGGTTTCCCGCCCGATGCAACTAAACCGAGGCTAAAGGGGTACCCCTTTAGCACCGGGTTTCCCGCCCGATGCAACTAAACCGAGGCTAAAGGGGTACCCCTTTAGCACCGGGTTTCCCGCCCGATGCAACTAAACCGAGGCTAAAGGGGTACCCCTTTAGCACCGGGTTTCCCGCCCGATGCAACTAAACCGAGGCTAAAGGGGTACCCCTTTAGCACCGGGTTTCCCGCCCGATGCAACTAAACCGAGGCTAAAGGGGTACCCCTTTAGCACCGGGTTTCCCGCCCGATGCAACTAAACCGAGGCTAAAGGGGTACCCCTTTAGCACCGGGTTTCCCGCCCGATGCAACTAAACCGAGGCTAAAGGGGTACCCCTTTAGCACCGGGTTTCCCGCCCGATGCAACTAAACCGAGGCTAAAGGGGTACCCCTTTAGCACCGGGTTTCCCGCCCGATGCAACTAAACCGAGGCTAAAGGGGTACCCCTTTAGCACCGGGTTTCCCGCCCGATGCAACTAAACCGAGGCTAAAGGGGTACCCCTTTAGCACCGGGTTTCCCGCCCGATGCAACTAAACCGAGGCTAAAGGGGTACCCCTTTAGCACCGGGTTTCCCGCCCGATGCAACTAAACCGAGGCTAAAGGGGTACCCCTTTAGCACCGGGTTTCCCGCCCGATGCAACTAAACCGAGGCTAAAGGGGTACCCCTTTAGCACCGGGTTTCCCGCCCGATGCAACTAAACCGAGGCTAAAGGGGTACCCCTTTAGCACCGGGTTTCCCGCCCGATGCAACTAAACCGAGGCTAAAGGGGTACCCCTTTAGCACCGGGTTTCCCGCCCGATGCAACTAAACCGAGGCTAAAGGGGTACCCCTTTAGCACCGGGTTTCCCGCCCGATGCAACTAAACCGAGGCTAAAGGGGTACCCCTTTAGCACCGGGTTTCCCGCCCGATGCAACTAAACCGAGGCTAAAGGGGTACCCCTTTAGCACCGGGTTTCCCGCCCGATGCAACTAAACCGAGGCTAAAGGGGTACCCCTTTAGCACCGGGTTTCCCGCCCGATGCAACTAAACCGAGGCTAAAGGGGTACCCCTTTAGCACCGGGTTTCCCGCCCGATGCAACTAAACCGAGGCTAAAGGGGTACCCCTTTAGCACCGGGTTTCCCGCCCGATGCAACTAAACCGAGGCTAAAGGGGTACCCCTTTAGCACCGGGTTTCCCGCCCGATGCAACTAAACCGAGGCTAAAGGGGTACCCCTTTAGCACCGGGTTTCCCGCCCGATGCAACTAAACCGAGGCTAAAGGGGTACCCCTTTAGCACCGGGTTTCCCGCCCGATGCAACTAAACCGAGGCTAAAGGGGTACCCCTTTAGCACCGGGTTTCCCGCCCGATGCAACTAAACCGAGGCTAAAGGGGTACCCCTTTAGCACCGGGTTTCCCGCCCGATGCAACTAAACCGAGGCTAAAGGGGTACCCCTTTAGCACCGGGTTTCCCGCCCGATGCAACTAAACCGAGGCTAAAGGGGTACCCCTTTAGCACCGGGTTTCCCGCCCGATGCAACTAAACCGAGGCTAAAGGGGTACCCCTTTAGCACCGGGTTTCCCGCCCGATGCAACTAAACCGAGGCTAAAGGGGTACCCCTTTAGCACCGGGTTTCCCGCCCGATGCAACTAAACCGAGGCTAAAGGGGTACCCCTTTAGCACCGGGTTTCCCGCCCGATGCAACTAAACCGAGGCTAAAGGGGTACCCCTTTAGCACCGGGTTTCCCGCCCGATGCAACTAAACCGAGGCTAAAGGGGTACCCCTTTAGCACCGGGTTTCCCGCCCGATGCAACTAAACCGAGGCTAAAGGGGTACCCCTTTAGCACCGGGTTTCCCGCCCGATGCAACTAAACCGAGGCTAAAGGGGTACCCCTTTAGCACCGGGTTTCCCGCCCGATGCAACTAAACCGAGGCTAAAGGGGTACCCCTTTAGCACCGGGTTTCCCGCCCGATGCAACTAAACCGAGGCTAAAGGGGTACCCCTTTAGCACCGGGTTTCCCGCCCGATGCAACTAAACCGAGGCTAAAGGGGTACCCCTTTAGCACCGGGTTTCCCGCCCGATGCAACTAAACCGAGGCTAAAGGGGTACCCCTTTAGCACCGGGTTTCCCGCCCGATGCAACTAAACCGAGGCTAAAGGGGTACCCCTTTAGCACCGGGTTTCCCGCCCGATGCAACTAAACCGAGGCTAAAGGGGTACCCCTTTAGCACCGGGTTTCCCGCCCGATGCAACTAAACCGAGGCTAAAGGGGTACCCCTTTAGCCTCGGTTTAGTTGCATCGGGTGGGAAACCCGGTGCTAAAGGGCTTTCCCACCCGGTGCAGATATCAACTATTCTGGTAGTGTGCCCTTCAATAGCAAGACGTGGTGCTCATATTGAGGGTTTACGTTCTTGTATTTACATGAATGAGTGTGCGCGTGTGTGAGCCTCTTTTGTCCTATAAAAGTAAATTAGACTTAATTTCAAACATAAGAGTAACCAACTTTATTGAATACCCGCGGAAGATTATGAGATTCACGAAAATAACATTCCACCGTGAGTCAACCATGGCAAATCTTGAAGTGTGAATTCGTATCAAAGATGCGGAGCTGGAAGCCGCATAAATTCTCTCTGTCGCTCTCCAATCCGAGATGGTTTATAGAAAGTTTCCTGTACCGACATGAATCCGCACTATTCTTTCACGACGATACGGGTTCTACGATGGCAAACGCAACCTTAAATCGAACGCAACTCGACACGTGAGCGCAATACTGCGTGTCCTATTCAGGAAAGCGTAGTCCCACTCCCGTCCAACTTGGAAGGCGCATTTGTTCCATCCTTCCGCAAGGACCCCACCTGTCAGTGGCGTGACCCCCCCACGCCGGCAACAAAAAGATCCAACCCCTCCATCTCCTCCCCCTGCACCGCAAACCGCTTCATCCTCTCCTGCTCGCTCTCGTCCCCCGCCTCACTCGAACCGCGCCGTGCCCCAAACCCTAGCGCAGCCGCGGGGGGACGCGCGCGGCTCCAATCTCCCCCAGATAGTTTCGGCCCCGATTCTCCTGCCACTCCCCTCCAATCCCAGCCTCCCTTCTCCGCCTCCGCCGTCCTCTGTAAATTTTCGAATTCTGTATTGGGAATATTTTGTGGTGCTTTTTTGCTTGTTTGTTTCAGGAGCGCGGCCTCGGAGGATTCGCGGCGGCTGGTGCGTGGAACCGATTCTTGCTTTCGCGTGTTTTCGTTGTTTTTTTGGGTACGCTTTATTGGAGGCACGGCGGTATCGATCTGATGGTTGCGTGTTTCTAGAGCTAGGGTTTTGGCGTCTCGGTGAAGGTTGCTGCGCCATCTGCTCCGCGGGATCTCCCAGCATCAGGATTGCTGTCAGGTGAGCTATGTGCCCGTGCCCTTGCATGTTACCCCGCGCCCTGCTCGATTTGTTTGGTGCGAGGGGATGTAGGCTCAGGTTTTTGGATATGTCTGGGTAGTTTCCTTGATTTGTGCTTGATATGTCGTTTCGTCATGGATGCATAGTTCTGCAATGTTTTGCTTTGACAGTCTAATGTAGACTGGAGCTTAGTGCTCCAAACTTGGCATTTGTTAATGCTGCTCTGGTATTTTCTGGCTGACAATTGCATGCTGTTATTAATATGTCATGTATTGCAAATTTGTGGCCATTGTTTTGTTCAGTAAATATTGGAAGACAAGAAAATTATTCGTGCTATATATTTCATTCATCAAGACACATTGTGTAGTACTGTAGTCCTTGCTCCTAGCACTTTACCCCTTAATTATGCTTAGCAACCAACTTACTACTCGGAGTTGTATGGTGTACTTAGTGTTAAATATTCCAGGAGTTGTAGCTGTTAAAGTAGTTGGATTACTTGTTCAATTTACTCTGATTCAATTATTCTTGAGTGATATACCATATAGGATCCAGCTACAAATCTGTAGGCTTCAATCGATGATTTATGCTATTTATTTCCTTTTTGTCAATCAAAACGATTTTTCTACTTTTCCAAAGAAAATGTAATTATATGTTAGATTATTGAGGTCTGATAATGTTGAATCTGATATTATTGTTTCTTCAGTCACCATGTCATCGTATCCTGTGCTAAACAACCGACCGATCGATCAGTGGAGAGTTACTGATCTGAAGGATGAACTCCGTAAAAGGCGGCTTCCTGTCAAGGGTTTGAAAGAGGAACTTGTGAGGCGCCTCTTTGAATCCATTCAGAGTGAACAAGTGGCTGATGAAGCTGCGGAAGATGAGGAACCGAGTGCAGATGATCGGTTGCCTAATGCCAACGCTAGTGAGGAAACTACAGTTATCACTACAGAAGTTCATCAGGAAACCGTGGTTCATGTCACTCAGCAAGTTGAAGTTCCTACCACCGAAGTTAGTCAGGAATTCACAGTTTCTGCTGCTGGAGGCCCCCCCAGTGTTGATGTTAAAGCTTCCTTAAATGAGGCCTCAGCTGCCAGAGGAGAAGTACCTGAATCAGTTGCTGGAGGAAATTTGGCATTCGAAGAAGTGCAACCACATACTGAAAGTCATAATGAGCCTGTTCTCGAGAAGACCTCAGATGTTGACACCAATGAGGCGGTAATTGTCAATGAAATCAGTACTGATGTGAAGTCGGACTTGAACCCTTCTGAAATCGAGTCTGATGCCACTAAAGCAAGCAAGATTCAAGAGCAAGATTCGGCATCAGTACCTGTTGATGCGTTGTCTTCAGATGCTGCTCCTATGGATACTGATGCTATCACAGCTGCACCAGTAAGCGATGATGGGGAGAAACTGGCACCCAAGGATGATTTGGGTGACAACATGTCAATGTATGATGAAGAGCACAAAGATTCTGATACCATGAATGAGGACCGCGAGCCCGTCGTGTCAAAACCAAATAATCAGGTACCTGAGGTTAGCCCAGATAGGTCTCAAATTAAGTGTGAGTCGATTTCTAGTGATCTATCAACTAACAAAAAGAATAATATAGAAGATAACTTGAATGCTAATAATTTTGATTTAGAACTAGAGGTTAAGCCGAAGATGGTCGAACCATCATCCGGCATTACTTCCTTAGGTGGGGATTTGCAGCCATTGGATGATGACAAAGAGCTGATTAAGAACCACTCATCTGTGGAAGACATAGATTCCACCGCTAATGTGGACTCATACAAGAAAGATAGTCCTGAAGGCTCTCCAGAGAAATTAAATTTAGACAGGAGTTCAGGTGATGAGTCAATGGAGGAGGATGTTATGGAAATTAAACAAGTTGAGTCCAATATGAAATCTGATGATCTCAGAGGAAAGACTGAACTTAACTCAGAAGATGTGAAAGTGGTGACCCTCCCTGATTCTGTTGTTGAGGCATCCTCTGTTGATACCAAGGAGGTTATAGCTGAAGAAAAGTCATCAGCTTTGACAGAAAAGAGGAAACATGAAGGTTTGTTTCTCTTGCTGCAAGTCTTTTCTGCTTAAAATATCTTTATGATATGCTGCAGTTTTTTTTAACTCAGCCTTCAGTGCCTTCAACACATACTTTAGTGTGCATGTTTTTTAGTTTTGTGGTTTTGCCTGGCATACCAGACTCTTGAGTTGTGTAATCCTTGCAATTCTGGTCAGCATGCAAATGCTGCACACATGTTTATATTGGCTTGGCAGTTTTGCCTCGATCTGCAATGGCTTTGCAACCGGCAGGAACTGTTACTCTTCAATTGGCGCTTGAAAGTTTTAAGCAATACATGGGGGAGTTAACAGATCATGCAAAAGGAAAATGCTTAGAGCAATCACATTGCTTCTCTAGTAGAAATATGGTGTCTCTTAAATGCCTTTTTCCCTTTATGCACTCTTATTTAAGAAGACCAATTAAAGCCTTCATCTGGATAATTTGATTTGAGAATTGTATAGCTTGCATTGACCTTGCAGTTACTTTATTGTTTGTTTTTCTTCTCATCATTTGTTCAAAAGTTTGCTTTATGCATGAATGTAACAAGCATACGATCATTGGCCATCAAATTTCTTAAATCTGGATATACAGTCATTGAATGTAAGATTCTAACTTGTTGAATTGAATGCACAGCTGAAGAAGTTGTTGCAAACACTGAACCAATCAAGCGGCAGCGCCGATGGACTGCAGACGGTGCCAAAGTTCCAGAGAGACAAACATTGAGTCAAACTGGTTCTGATGCTCCTAAGGATGTCTTTCAACCCGCTTTTAAAAGATCTTTTGGGAGGTCAGATTCAACGGCTAGTGTAGATTCTCCTAAAGAGCGGAGCGGTGAGTCATTGGTTCCTTGCAGAACCTTCAAATTCTGTATCTATATACTTCATCAGTGAATATCTGTTAACCTATTTTTGTGTCTGTTGTAGTTCCACCGTCTCAGAAACCTGCAACAACTTCGTTGAGGATTGACCGATTTGTACGCCCATTCACCCTGAAAGCTGTGCAGGAGCTTCTTGGTAAAACTGGATCAGTACAAAGCTTCTGGATGGATCATATCAAGACTCATTGCTATGTTACAGTATGTTCTCTATGCTTAACCAAGACATAACTTCACTTTTTTATTTATTGCATCATCTTGAATGAAAAATCAAAGCTGCCTTCAACCTCACTTAGACAGCAATGCTGAACTTAATTCCGCGTGCATGGGTTGAATAACATTCTGTACTCCATTGTTAATCTGATGATATTTGTTAAGTTATAAATCATGCGAAGTGGATTCACCAAAGCATAATTGTTGCAATAAACAATCCTGATACTGGAATAATTGCATTTTATTGTGGCCTGGAATTTAATTTATATATACATTGCCAACAGTGGACATGAGTTTGAGAATTTAGTTTCCTTATACCTTAGCTGACTTTTAGTTGAAAGCATTTCATGCCTGATGTGTAATTCACTTCCTGTGTATGTTAACTATGTTGCTTGCATGTTCTGACTAAATCTTAAGCTGACTTTGCCTCATTTTGCACTCCTAATTTGCAGTTTTCCTCGGTTGATGAAGCTGTGGCTACTAGGGATGCTGTTTACAACCTGCAGTGGCCCCCAAACAATGGCAATAAGTTGGTTGCCGAATTTGTTTATCCTCAGGAAGTGAAGCTCAAGGTTGAACCCCCTCCCCCACCAGCAGCTCCTGTTAGCCCAGCTGCGGCAAGGGCACCTCCTGTTCAACAGGCTCAGGCTAATCAAAATGTGCCGCGGCAAGCTGCTACACCGAAGGAGCAACTACCACCTCCACCACCCCTTGCTAAGCCCCCAACTGCTGACCCGGTGGTGTCAGCAAAGGAGAGGCTTCCGCCCACACCAAAGAAACCTGTGCCCCCTGTTGTTACACTGGATGATCTCTTCAGGAAGACACAGTCGTCCCCGAGGATCTACTATCTACCTTTGTCAGAAGACGAGGTGGCAGCCAAGCTTGCTGCACAGGGCAAAGGGAAAAAGGAATAGGCATTGGACTCCACATTGCGGTACACAAGCATCCTCTTGCAATGGTTTCTGCCGTTTCTTTTTTTTATTGTCAGAATAATGGTGAGAGGATCTCACAGTTTTCCACTCGCAGGAACGGTGGTCACAGCGGCTGCCAGGTGCTACTGCTGCAGTCCATTTGAATAACAGGTGTGGTGCTGACTGCCGCCGCAAGGAGTATGTGAAAAAGACTCGTGTAGAAGCAGCAGCTCGTATTTCCTACAGAGTAGTTTTGATTGGGTCTCCTAGAGCGTGCTCGAGCGTCTGAGGTACTTGTTTAATTCATGCGGTCAGGTACTGTTGAGACACTGTTTTAGTTGAGAAATACTGTCGAGATGCTTGGTTTAATTTGTAGTCCGTCCTCAGTGTCGGTGTTGCCTAATTGCTGTCAAAGGTGACATCAGCAGACCTTAAAGGAAGGGAATGACATCGAAAATTTGTTTCAGAGTATGCTGTTGGTGTATATGAATGCGATGTGCGAAACGAAGGCCGGAATCGTGCCAAAACCGTTTAGAAAATTAGTAAAGGAAAATTGTTCGACCTTCGCCAAAATCGATTCTGTTTTTTGAGTAAAAACAAGTATGAATACGCTTAACGAAAAGAAGACAAATCCATTTTCTTAGGATGTGAACATATAGAGAAGAGAAAATTATTCTATCTTTGCCAAATCTGTTTTGAGTAAAGCCTACTATGAGCATGCTTAGGAAAAAAAAGGAGAATCCATTTGCTCTAACATATTGAGCATGCTTAGGGGAAAATGTTTGTACCTTTGCCGAATCATTTTTTTAATATGAATCGGTTTTTGTGTAAATAATAAAGGTAACCAAAAAAGGTTTTTGAGTAAATAAAAATGATAAAGGTAACTAAAAAAGAAATAAAAATGATAAAGGTAACTAAAAAAGAAATAAAAATGATAAAGGTAACTAAAAAAGAAATAAAAATGATAAAGGTAACTAAAAAAGAAATAAAAATGATAAAGGTAACTAAAAAAGAAATAAAAATGATAAAGGTAACTAAAAAAGAAATAAAAATGATAAAGGTAACTAAAAAAGAAATAAAAATGATAAAGGTAACTAAAAAAGAAATAAAAATGATAAAGGTAACTAAAAAAGAAATAAAAATGATAAAGGTAACTAAAAAGAATCCGGATTTAATAAAGGTAACTAAAAAAGAATTGAACCCGACGTGAATCGAACACGCAACCTTCTGATCTGGAGTCAGACGCGCTACCATTGCGCCACGGATCCGGTAATATTAGAAGTGATTTTGTTATATATTTATACGTTACGTGCTACCTGACATCGTGTTACACGTTTTGCCCTGTCGTGCATGTACGTACGCGGCGTCTGGCCGGCCGGGCAAGGACTTGAGTTGGTACATGTTGTTTGCTTCCTTTCTCAATTCATATGGCACCGTCTTCGGGGCTGGTTTAGTTCCTCAACTTTGCCCCTAAATTCTACTATGTAAAAAGAAGATTCTCATCATATTTAAACGGTACATATATGGAATACTAAATATAAATAAAATTAATTACACAGTTTTGTTGTACTTTGCGAGACGAATATTTTGTGCCTAATTAATCAATGTTTGGACATTATTCACAAATACAAACGAAATGCTACAGTGACGCGTTAATGATAAAATGTTAACTTTGATATGTTAAAGTTGAAAACTAAACATGACCCCAGTTCAAGTCACTTATCCCCCGGCAAAGCGTGTTGTACGGTTTATCCCTTTTCCAGTTTCCTCTGTAGCTCACGTTCACGATCCATCGCCGATGCAAGTCGCTGATCACAAATTTGAATTTTAAAACCACAAGCTAGCATGCAATGAAAAGATGCTCTAAGTCGCGCATCCTTTATTACCGAAAAAGGGGAATAACTCTTTCACATGCAACTGTAAATTGTTCAGTGTCCTTCCAAAGAAGGGAAACAAAGGTATTCATTTTCACCCTGCTTTGTACTAATGCTTAGCAAATAGTCTCATCTTTAGCTGGGATACCCTATCAGCTAAGAAACAATGCAAGTGCAAGGGTTAAACTAAGGCATTATGCAGGGGTGGACCCAGGGGCCCGGCGTCCCTGGGCAATTGCCCGGGCTCCACTGAGCAGGAAGTGTATTGTATGCACTGATATGCAGTAAAACTGGGCAGTAAAACGAAGCTTTACATGGCTATACGATCAACAAAACAAGGCGCAACTAGGATAGCCACCGCAACACGTCTTCAGAGTACACGACATCCTGCCCAGGCTCTACCAAATTCCTGAGTCCGCCATTGGCATTGGCATTGTTTGGAACAGTTTAGGCCTTGTTTAGTTTCCAAATTTGATCCTAAATTTCACTATGCAAAAAGAAGATTCTCATCACATCAAAATGTCAGCACATACATTGAGTACTAAATATAGATGAAATAAAAAACTAATTGCATAGTTTCGTTGTACTTTGCGAGACGAATATTTTGAGCCTAATTAATCAATGTTTAGACAATTATTCACAAATATAAACGAAATGCTACAGTGGCGCATTAATGACAAAATGTCAAGTTTGGCATGCCAAACTTTGAAACTAAACAAGGCCTTAACTTCAGCTTATGGCCAAAATAAGCTGAAACTAGAAGTCAAACGATACGCCTTTTTGCAGCTTTTTTTTACCACGATTCTCCCTACCGCCCCCATTTGTACTAAGGTCTCGTTTAGTTCTCAATTTTAGGGGTGCAAAGTTGGGACCTAGTCATAAATACGGCACTATAGCATTTTGTTTGTATTTGTGAATAATTGTCCAAACATTGATTATTTAGGCTCAAAATGTTCGTCTCGTAAAGTACAATAAAACTGTGCAATTAGTTTTTGATTTCATCTACGTTTAGTACTCCATACATGTGCCGATATTTTGATGTGATGGAAATCTTTTTTTTGCATAGTAGAATTTAGGGTGGAATTTGGGAACTAAACAAGGGCTAAAACGTAGAAGCTGGTTCAGACCCGCTTCTCAAATAAGCGTTATTTCTATATTTATACAGCTTATCTGAGAAGTGCTTGTCAAATAAGCTGTTTCAAATAGGGCCATTATGGGCTTCAATTAAGTTGTTGGTTATGATGCTAGAAGGATCCACCCAAAATTTTTCTATCCACCCCTCACATAGGACCCATGTTGAATCCGTGGGGAAAATAGGTCAATAAATTTACGACGTCAAACAGAAATATTTTCTCCATGTAAATATCTGTTTGTTTTTGGAGCTATTTTATTCACTTTGTAGATTAATTTGTTCTCGATGCTATATTATTTGTTCCTCGTAGACTAAACCGTTCAACGATGTTGCCTCATTTCTTCACGGGTGTCTTGTCTAATGCTTATTGTAACATTTATTTTTTTATAAAGATCACATAATTTAGTGGGCCGGCCGAGGTTAATATATTGTTTTATTTTTCTAAGTTGCTGTTTTGCAAGCGCCTGCTCTGCCAGTGTCTTGCCATCTAAGCTGGGCTTGTTATGTTTTTTATGGGCTGCTCCGCGCTTTGGCCCAAACCTGTCTTTAATAGCTTACTACTCGTATAATCCAGGCCGAGCTTTCCAAAAAAAATAAAAAAGAAAAACTCCAGGCCGAGCAGGCCGCCGCCGCCGCTTCTGTTTAATGGTTGTGCTCAATTGATTTGCTTTGTATAGTGGCCTATATGCTTTATGATCTGGACGGGGCATAGCTTTGCTCTGGACAGTCCGAATTGGATATCTGAAATTCTGAATGGCCCATTTCGCTCTATTCAAAGCTAACGTTGAGCATGCATGAGCAGTTTTCTGATCGATCCTGTCTTCACCAGTTTGTCCTGCAGAATTAGCTCTTGCTATTTAGTTCTGAATGTAGTGCAGATTTTACTATCTTTGCATTTGTAAATCTTTGAATTTCAATCCTGTCTTCACCGTGTTTCTTTGCATTTGTAAAAAAAAATTTCTTGAAAAATCTTGCATGCATAAAGTATTAAATAAAATTTATTTATAAAACCTTTTTAAGGATGAGTGTAACTTTGCGCGACGAATCTAATGAGCCTAATTAACCTATGATTTACTACAGATCCTCTAATTATACGGTCATATGCCTCATTAGATAGATCTCACAAATTAACGTGAGGTTTTATACGTATTTTTGTAAACTAACTTTATTTAATACCCTTAATTAGTGGTCAAACGTGCGTGAAAAATTTTTCACGCTTCAAAGAAACACGGCCCCTTATTTCATCTCTGCCATGTTTGACATATCTGTCAATCGATCTGTCCTGTGCTGCTTGTTGTGGTACTTCTCTATTCTGATGTTTGTTATCTATGCTTGAGTATAGTGTTGAAAATAGATATCACCAACCATGACTTTTGATGCTAATTATTTCCTTTATTTAAAATAGATGGTTATTATATTTCTTTTCAGAGAGTTCTATCATAGAAATTAATTATTACGCTTGCCTACAACTTAGTTTAACCTGTGCAGAGATTTGACATATCTGTGCTATGCACGTTCTAAAAAAAAAGAAGTAGTACGTTTGTGAAGTTGTGAACATGCTGCAAAGTCATTATAAATCCTACCTGTTGACGACATAGTTGTATTAGTGAGGTGACGAAACGTCACGACCTAAAGGGTTGATTTGATCCCTGAGGGGTGGGAAAGTACAAACACCTCTGCCAACCTAGCTTCTTTTCTCATACAACATTCTTCTATCCATAACGTACAGCATCTGGCCGTAAACCGGGATACTGTGTATCATTAACAAAAAGCAACACGGTGCAGATGCTTCTTCGAATCCCTAATTGCTACATGATGCCATATCAACAACGATCCCTATGCTGTATACTCCGGGTCCTATTGGGGACTGACATGATATATAGTATATGATTGAACTCGGCCGTCGGCACGCGCAGTAGTGTGTCGCTCGTGGTTGCGAGTCCCTCTCGACCGTGTTTATTCGCTACAGGAACTCAGGAAGTGCACAACCCCCTCCTCCTCCTCCCTGGTAGATAGCCCCTGCAAGTGCAAGAACTCATTTGAGACAACACTAACAGCCTACGACTTTGAGAGACTCCCATTGACGACGTCTTCTCCACGTAATTTCTTTTAGATTTATGTTTCTCTTTTGATCTGTGAAACAATAACTCTTCTATTGAAATGAAATGATTCCAAAATTACAAATCCTAAAATAAAACGAAAAAGACTTTCCATGAGGTGATAGATCGAATTGAAGAAATATTTGATCTATACGGAATAACTACTGCCTCTCCATGGCGCGGACCGGCCGATGCTCAAACTTGATTTCGGCAAATAGACTCGTTCTCCACTGACGAGCGAGACATCATTCTGCCTTCCCTCCAACCACCTACTGCTCGGGGAGACGTACCGGCCGGGCCGGGTATACAACTTCATCCACACATTAATTATATATATCCAGAAATGAGTCAACGAGCAGGCATTTGAGCGGTCAATGGTACGCACAAATTCCAATCGTGCAAGGAAGTAGGAGTAGGACTAAACAGCAACGTTTGACCTTTTATATAGGACCCGCCTAGCTCGCCTCTGAATTTTTAATGTGCCGTCCTGTCATTACTAGGGTTTCCATATTTATAGCCCATTAGAGTCAAAATTACTAATGAATCGAAACCTATCAGAACCCACTAATAGACCAATGGTCTCATTGGATCCAACTAGCTTAGGACCTATTTGGATCCACTAGCTAATTACCGCTGGCTAATTTTAGCTAGAATGAATCCAAACAGGACCAGTTAATTCTCAACTAATATCCTTCTAACTAGCTAAATAATAACTATCCAATTAGATGACTCACCTAGCTAATTCTAGCTAACCATATAATTGGATCCAAACATGTCTTAATAGCAATTATCCAATTAGCTGGTCCAACTTAGCTAATTTCAACTAACCAGCTGATGAATTACCTGGGTGGATCTAAACAGAACCCAAATCCAGTTAAACTCTAGACATACTATAACATTATATTGCAATCTCTAATTGTCGATTTTCTTTTTTTTTCGAAAGATCAATAGTATGTAAACACTCGGTGCATGTATATTCATACATACGAATGCATGCATATTGTTTTGTGAAATATGAATACATACACATAAACACTATCCGATGAACACTTTTGAGATATTACACAAGCAGATATGAAGATTGTTTTCTTTCTCTTAGATCCCTTGCGCCCCCTGCCGCGTAGACATACCCGCACACCTCGATGTGACCTTATCCTCTACCTCATCATCCATCGATAATTAGTGTTGACCACCCTGACCATTCCCACGGTATCATCGGTCCTCCACCTACTTATTAGCCGGCATGGTATCTCAACTTATTGTCGCCCCCAAGGCTGACCCAGCCTACCACCACCATCTGTGCCCCTTAAACTAAAGATCTAAGCCCTTCCTCGTTAAAATTGGAGAAGATGAATTAAGATCGTGCTTGAATCCACTAGCTAATGGCTAGTCAGCTAATTTTAATTGTAGTGGATCCAAATAGAATCGGCTAATTCTCAGCTATGTTTATTTTATTAGCTGAATAACAACTACTCCCTCCGGTTTGATAAAACAAGTCGTTTTGGACAAGATTTAAGTCAAATATTGGAAATATAAATCATGAATAACATTTAAGTCGTTGAGTTTGGAAATGTAAAAATTATATAAATAGATTGGTCTTGAAAATTACTTTCATAAAAGTATACATATATTACTTTTCAAAAAATATTTTTATAAAAAAGAGAAGTCAAAGTTGTGCTTTGATGACCGTGTCGCTGTCCTAAACGACTTGTTTTACCGAACCGAAGGGAGTATCTAATTAGTTGGTCTAACCTAGTTAATTTCAATTAAGCAGCTAATGAATTAGCTAGGTGGATCCAGATAGGCCGGGCCTAAAGCTAGTAAAGAACTGAGGAATAATATAATGTCAGGTGTGGGAGTGAATAGAAATGCCGGGTACTGAAGTTAACATTTCCCCGGCCAATATGATATGAACGCTGACTCGTCAGTTGTCCGTTCAACGCTTTCGTGTACAGAAATTAATGTAGCAGCAGTTGGTAGCGCTGAGCGATCGCTGCATGCAATGCAAGTGACCGTGTCGCAAATAAAGAGAATGCGCAACCCTGGTGAGACATTGAACTTGAGGCTGTCAGAACTTGAAGCTTTCAAACACCACAACGCGACGAAAGGAGTTGGCCGTTGTCAACGATTGAGTATATATACGTGTGAGATATATACTCCGCTTTTATATTAGAAGTCGTTGTGTGAGATATATACTCCGGTTTTATATTAGAAGTCGTTTTGATAAAGGAAGTCATTTTTGATAAAGTTTGAGTCAAACATTAGAAATATAAATTATAAATAACATTTAGATCGTTGAGTTCGAAAATGTAAAAATTATATAAATAAATTGGTATTGAAAATTACTTTTATAAAAATATACATATATAATTTTTTAAAAAATATTTTTATAGAAAAGAGAAGTTAAAATTGTGCTTTTATGATCGTGTCGCTGTCCGAAACTATTTGTAACAGTGAATCCGAGGGAGTATGACCATGATATGGTTTGACCACGCTCGTGCATGTGTTGGGTTGATCGATCTGTTAGCTGGAAGTAGATGGCGTGCCCTGTACATCCTGCTGTCTCGCATGCATGCCTGCCAGCTAATTTGATCAATATTGAGAGTGGTGACTCGCCCCTGAATGAATGGGTGTGTACTGTATTATGGTGGTGGCAGTTTTCGGTTCGTGGACAGACAGCGACGGCCTTTGTTTTAATATAGACACAAGTGATCTTGTCAGAGAGACAGGGACATATAGGCCGGAGACGGATTAGCCGATATGATAACGTGATTGGTAGGTAACATTGTGGCGGTGGCGGTTTGTAGTTGATGGATGGACAGACTAATATCTATATATTAAATAAATAAGTTATGAAGCTACAACATAACCGGATCCGTGGCGCAATGGTAGCGCGTCTGACTCCAGATCAGAAGGTTGCGTGTTCGATTCACGTCGGGTTCAATACCGCGATCCATTTCTAGATTTCATTTTTCTTTTCCGTTGGGTTTCCATTTTCGTAAACACGTTTCCCGTTGGGTTCCCTTTTCTTTCATTTTCGTATAAGCACTTTTGGCCACCTTCTAGATTATTTCCTTTTAAGCACTTTTGTTTTCTTTCTGCCTCAGAAAGGAAAAAAAATGATTCCGCGGATATTTCGCTCCATCTCCTCACGTTCCCCGGTCGCCATCAGAAGAGGATCAGGGCAAAGCCGTACGTGCTCGCTCCCTGACCGCCCGTGTCAGTCAAGCGCCATCCATGCATACGCATGTGCCTATCATATCACGACAGGACGATCTCCCCTGTCTAGTTTCCCTCCGAACCGAAGACGCCGAGCCTGCTGCCTGCCGGCGAGGCGAGGCGAGGAGCGCTACACCTCCCAGCATGTGCCCGGCCTTGGCGTGGCACATGCGCATCCCTATCGGCGCAAGCTAGCTACAAGTTGCCGTGGCCGCCGGCCTCGATATGATCTCCCCCTTGCATTATATTGTGGGCTGGCTGGAAATTGGAACCGATGGTATCCGCCGCGCGCCTTCAATTCCTCTGGGCTCCATGCGATGCGAAGAAAACAAATAAAACAAGGGTAGTGGCCGGCCTCGTACCTGTCGATATACGGGCGTACGTACGTACGTACGTACGTCATGTCAGCTAGGTAGGTGCCCGTTGGATGATGATAATCTCTGTTGCACGGGGAGCGCGAGCAGTGTAATCTCTTTTTCCAATTTTGTTATTATATTTCATTTACCTTTTTTATTTTTCTTTTGTGCAACTACTACAACTAAGGCCTCCTCTAACAATGCTAGCTGTATGCCCATATGTGCTTGCTAGCTAGGGGCGTGGGTAGCGGTGCACTCTCAAGGAACCTGTGCCCATATGGTTATATGCTGATTTTGAAACTATGTAGTCAGGGGCGGATCCAGAAACGCACTGCGCTCCGGACTTATCTAAGTGTTAACATAAGATCAGGGGACCTCTGAGAATATGCATAATCATGTTTTCCTACATGGAGAGGAGAGAGAAAGAAGAGAAAAGAGATGGCTGTTGATCCAGAAATAATCTGGAGCACACCTCTTGACTTAGGGTGGATCAACACTTGTGCATGCTTTAGAGTTAGTGTAGTACTAGCTCAATCGTTGGAGGAGCGAGGCCTAAAACTAGGAGGACGTACTGCCAAAGTAACCATGACGACAAAATAAAAATATTAACCAAAGATAGCTAAAATAAACTTAATTGTAGAGAAACAGTGAAGAAGAAGAAGCAATGATCATTCAATGTGGGTGGGGGATTGGTATGGACCTCACCTGTACAATACTTATGGGGGAGATAGCAATAGCGCAAGCGCAAGACCCACTCGTACGTGGCACCGGCGATATTTTTTCCCCCCGTGAATAAGAATATTTTTTTGAAAATAGGTGAATAAGAATATTTGGGCGCGGCTTCTTGTTATTATTCTGTCAGGTACTCACGGCTGAAGGAAGGAAAAGCCAAAGGTGGCGGGTGGGAATTAAGGAGGGTGAGCAAAAGGGGGCATGTGAGCTGTCACACAAACAAGCTGATAAATTGCTCTTATACAGCATGTATACTAATTTCGTAGCAAATTACCAACAGTTGCAAAGAGAGACTCTTATTTATTTGACTGATGATTTAACTTGATGTGCTACCTTTGAGAACGAAAAGTCGGACCGGAGATCAAACCGGTCAGGCTACTGGTTCACCGGTTCATCGGTCCAACCAGTGATTCACTGTTCGAACCAGTGGTTCATCATTTATTAATATAATATTTATTTATGTAAGTTTTATTAAAAAATATCATATATAACATAATTGATGGTATAAAATAATTATGTCATAATAGTCTATTGTTTAAAATTCAAAACTAATATCTAAACATCTAATTGATCAATGGTTCACTGAAAAAATCGGTTCACTGGTTCATCGGTTCGATAAAAAACCGGCTGGTTTGACCAGTTCACACCGGTCCAATTGCATGGTCGATCTTTTAAATTTTAATTGAACCAAACCAGTTTGATCACCGGTTCATGGTTTTTTCGGTTCAACCGGTGAACCGGTTCGTTTTTTATTCTAGGCTTTGCTTGTAGAAGGTCCATACATACGGTTATTGCACCCACCCCTGCATCCAAGACTTGAAGAGGTTGGTTAATGGTTACCATACCTGGTCTCATGGTTCAAGCGGCAACAGCATCCAAGTTTTGAAGCTGATCCTGTGACTAGCTTGTCCAGCCGGCCTGTGTCTAAAATGCTACTGTACAGTACGTGAAAGAAACCACTGTAAAAAATGTACTGCCATATATCAGACACTCGCGGTAGCATCAGTTCATCACACCTGACCCAACCCATACATCTCTGATCCAATGGCCCACAAGAATATGAAGTCACCGTACGTCACTTCTCAAAATCGCTGTATACATACTGACCCAACACAACACAATCCTCTTGTTCAGGGGTAAATTACACTTGTTTTTTGCAAACGTTTCTGTATAGACAGGGACGACCGACCGCATCGTTTCAGAAGCAGGCAGCCAAGATATACATGGCGCTACTCTGTTCTAAAATCATATCTTTTTTCTTTGCGTTGGAAAATAATAATAAAATAAATATACATGGTGCTACCGACTGCAGGCTACACATATAACTACTACTTACGTATATGCATTAGCTAGCAAACACGCAAACATGATCCCAAAAAAGAAGAAGCAAACACCACGCCACGTATGCATCCAAAAGGCTGTTGAAACTGAACGACGGCTGCGTAGGTTGTCTGCCTTTTACGGCCGTCTTCCGTTGTCGTCATCGTGTCCAGTTTCAGTAAATGGCATTTGCGCCATGGAATGGAATGGAAGGTATACATGTATATATCATCATCGTCTGTACGTTGTGGCTAGCATCAGATCACCAAGCTGTCGCCTTCGACATCGTTGATCCAGCCGAATTTCTCCATGTACGGGTTGGCCAGGCTCTCCGGCGGGTACCTGTCGATGCAGTCCGCCCATGCTCCTTTGTCGGTCATGTCTCCGATCACCTCCCACACGCAGCTGTTGCACTTGAACCCCGACCCGAAGGTCACCATGAGCACCCTGTCCCCGACCTTGAGCCTCCCTTTTGCCTCCATGTACGACAGCACGTACCAGAGGCTGCTCGCCGACGTGTTCCCCCACCGGTGCAGCGTCATCCTCGCCGGCTCCACGTCGTCGTCGTCCAGGCCCAGGCTATGCTTCACCGCCTCGATCACCGCCGTGCCGCCGGGGTGCAGGCAGAAGTGCTCCACGCCGGTCTTGAAGTTGATCTTGGGCGCCGCCGCGGCGTCGCCCTTGTGCTTGGAGGGCAGCAGCAGGTGCGCCGCCGGGAGGAGCCTCCGGGAGACGAGCCGCGCGGTGAAGCGCGCGAGCTCGGCGACGGGGAGCACCCGCGGCGCGAGGCGGCGGAGGTTGACGGCGAAGGCCCGGACGGCGACCTTGGGGAGCGCCTTGCTGAGGCTGATCCCGACGCGGCCGTCGGCGTCCTCCCGCTGCGTCGCGCAAGCGTGCGCGTCGTCGCTGGCGCCGGTGTGCGCGCGCACGAGGCAGCCGAGCTCCATCTTGGCGCGGCACCGGAGCGCCGGGTCGTTGGTGACCAGCGCGGCGGCGCCGCCGCTGCGGAAGAGGCAATTGGCGAGCATCATGGACTTGTCGGTGCCGGAGTACCAGTTGGGCGCGATGGCCTCCGACGACACCACGAGCGCCAGCGAGCTGCGGCGCCGCGCCCGGAGCGCGTTCCGGGCGAGGTCGAGCGCGATGAGCCCGGCGCTGCAGCCCATGCCCGTGAGGTTGTACGCCGCCACGTCCTCGCGGAGGCCGTAGCGGCGGACGACGCGGGACGCCAGCGACGGCGCCGGGGAGAGCATGGAGACGTTGAAGACGAGCACGTCGACGTCGCGTGGCGCGACGCCGGTGCGGGCGAAGAGCTCGGCGACGGCGGCGTCGAGGAAGGCGTCCATCTCGTCGAGGGAGTCCCGGAGCGTGGGCGAGTCCTCGCGGCCGTCGAGGATGTTGGTGGGGGAGTAGGTCTCCTCGCCGATGCCGGAGCGGACGATGACGCGGAGGAGGAAGCGGTAGTCGGGGAGGCCCAGCCGGGTGTTGCGCTGGATCACGTCGCCGGCCATCTCCGTGGAGAGCTTGCGGCCGTCGCAGGGCTTGTGGCAGACGTAGTCAAGGAGGTAGCACCGCGACTGCCGGCGGCGAGCGGCGGCCGTCCAGGCAACGTAGGCCAGCGAGTGCGCCAGGAGGAGCACCGTGAGCAGAGGAAGCAGCTCCATTATCGCCGCCGCAGGAATTATATGCTCTCTCGATCTCTTACTTGTTGTTGATGCTAGATTATTAAGCGCGCTAATGGTAAGTGGTAAGCACGTTGGTCTGACAATAGTAGTAGCGCGGAGTTACTTGCATGGCAGCCGCGGGTGTGAGTATATATAGGCGCCGCGCGCATGTTGCCTGCCGCGGCAGAGGAGCTGGGCCGCGCGGGGGGATAAAAGCATAACTGGGGATGGGCCAGGGCCGCAAGTTTTTGGGGGCAATTTGCGCCTTTCTTTTATCGACCAACTTGTGCGCGCCGGGAATACTATTTTGAGCGGCCACCGGCTGACTGCTCTCAGAAAGCTGCGCCCATTTATTGTGCGCTCTATCTTTCGGTTAACAGTTACTACTACTACGAGATCTGATTAAAGGCGTCTCCAGCGTCAGGAGCTTTATTAAGCTACTAGTACGTCATTTTTTTCCTCAAATGATAGCAAGTCATTTTTTGACTCTGCAACGCGTGGGGGGCACAATATGCTGAAATTCCATGTCGTTAGCATAACAAGGTTAAAGAATTCTCTTATTGTTGCACCTGAACACGCGGTGACTTAGCTTGAACCACAGCAAGTCAGAAATGTGAGTCACCATTGCTGATGAACCACGGCAATGATATAGCAAGAGGAAAATGTACTCACTTGGTGCTTTGTGTGCATTTCATGCCCATCATAGGATATTTGGTTAGTGCAACCGAACTAGCTAGCCTTTCAGATAGCCATTAGCCCTTGGACACGACACATCACTAGCTGGTACTATGACCGAACCTTACTGTCTTGTCACCAGAGTTTCATTGAGTGTAACACATGGGCAGCCTTTTGCAACCCTCTTCCCATCATTAGTCATTACTCAAGTACGTGCTGGAGTCCAGTGTACTCACCGGAGCTTCTAGTGGGTAAAAAAAGCTCATCCAAAGGCCATATGCAGAAACTGAACTAATTGTAGCTCACGGTACGTGAGGCATTTGGGTTCAAGTCCTCGACAAATTTAGAGTTAAAGTCTAATTCGTTTCTCTTTCTATCCCCGATTTTGATGGCTTCCTTTCTTTTGATGTCTTGGGTGTTCTTGTGATCTTATAATATCTTCAACGAATTAAATACCGTTTGTGTCATATTGCGTATCGTCACAGACATTTTGCTGCTGTAATATTGCATATCACAGGCAATCCGCCGTTTGTGTTTGTTAATTGAGTCATCAAAGACATTTTGCAGGCTAAAAAATTGTCTGTCCTGAATAGTTCTACAATATATATATGGCGTGTAGCAGCATGTGATCCGCTTAAATATCGAGTTCAAGGTCAGCGGGGCAGTCAGAGATGACGTCTGGCTCCTTGCATTGGAAAGAACCCCAACTTGGTGCCCCACAATTTAATCTCTCAAGCTCAAGCAAAGCAAGTGTATATATGTTGATAGAGCTAGTCGTCTACCATATAATGTGGATATGATCAGGTCAAGGGTTTGAATGATGATGAGCCGCGGTGCGCCGTCGATGGACTCGCTCGAAATCGACGTTGACGACAGTGGCTCTGGCGGCTTGTTTCCTCCGAAACTTCTTGGAAGATAGGACTGATAATACGAGTATGTATAATATCTTGTACAATGCCTGCAGCTACTGAATTATGGCAAAAGACAAAAGCAGTGTTTTGCCCCACCTTATATACATATATATACATCTTTTAATAACGTTGGCCATTCTCTATCTCTACACATCGATGAACAGAGAGATAAATCAAACCAAACAGAAGCATGGTCGGTGGTCAGTCTCGTACGTCTCACAGTCACAGAGCAACAAGCAATGCAAATCCCTGTAGAAGCATATGGAAAATGGAACCCAGCTGCGAGCCGGCCGAGAGCGAGGAGCCAGGAGGGAGGGATCGGTAGCGGCCCATGCAACAACCGCGAACGGCATCACGACACGACAGAGAGAAAGTGACGGCTGCCGGAGGAAACGGGGTTAATGCATCTGGTTTTTGGTTGCCGGTTTCAGGTTTGGAGCTCGCTGCTAGGCCTAGCTCGCACTGACGACGGCTTCGTCCTTCGTCCTAGTTTTTATTCTCTCCCTTCTTTGTCCGCGAAGTCTCATGCAGAGGCCAGAGGCCCCACGATCTTGACAAGCATGTTGACCGGTTGGCTTACAGCTTATGTTAATTATGTAGCCAATTTTATAGTACATCTCATCTAGACAATTTGAAATTTCTTTAGGGATGGGAGAGAGGTTGCTGGGTGGTCGATCGTTAACAATAAAGCTGCATGCCCCAGATGATAAAGAGCCCAGCTACACGAAGGTTCCAAACGCCAAAGAAATAAAATAATTAAGCCCTTTGCTGCTGGTGCGTGGGTATTAATGCTTGATACGCATGTGAAAGGTGCAAGAGATACGAGAGTCGTGCATAACCAAGTTGATGGAGATCGAGCCAATGAAGAAAGAACAATAGGCAAGAACAATAATAGATTGAATGGACATCGTGTGACAGGTACATACACACGAAATGAAACCTAGCTCGATCGTCACTATTGATCGATCTCTTACTTGTTGTTGATGCTAGATTATTAAGCGCGCTAATGGTAGTAAGCACGTTGGTCTGACAGTGGTTGGGACCTAGCTAGGAGTGTACTTGCATGCTTATGGCAGCCGCGGGTGTGAGTATATATAGGCGCCGCGGCGCAACGCGTCTCCCTGCCACGGCAGATCAGGAGCTGGGCCAAGCTGGCTGGGAAGACGAATTCTCTGGGGCGCTGGGCCAGGGCCACAAGTTTAATTTGGGGGCAATTTGCGACTTTCTTTTATCGATCAATTTGTGCGGGCTGGGAATGCTATATATATATATATATATATATATATCTTTTTAATAACGTTGGCCATTCTCCACAGATCGATGAACAGAGAGATAAATCAAACCAAACAGAAGCATGGTCGGTGGTCAGTCTCGTCTCACAGAGCAACAGGCAATGCAAATAATCCCTGTAGAAGCATATGGAAATGGAACCCAGCTGCGGGCCGGCCGAGGGCGAGGAGCCAGGAGGGAGGGATCGGTGGCCCATGCATGCAACCGTGAACGGCATCACGACAGAGACGGGGTTAATGCATCTGGTTTTTGGTTGCCGGTTTGGAGCTCGCTGCTCGGCTCGCACTGACGACGGCTTCGTCCTTCGTCCTAGTTTTTATTCTCTCCCTTCTTTGTCCGTGAAAGTCTCATGCAAAGGCCCCACGATCTTGACAAGCATGTTGACCGGTTGGCTTACAGCTTATGTCAATTTTATAGTAATACATCTCATCTCATCTAGCCAATTTTATATATATGCATATGCTACCCCAAGAAATTTCTTTAGGGATGGGACTATGGGAGCTAGGTTGCTGGCTGGGCGATTGTTCCAAAGGCCAAAGCTTGATGATAAAGAGCCCAGCTACGAAGGTTCCAAATAAAGGCCAAAGAAATAAAATAAACCCGTTGCTGCTGGTGGTGGTGTGTGGGTATTAATGCTTGATACGCATGTGACAGGTGCAAGAGATACGAGAGTCGTGCATAACCAAGTTGATGGAGAGCCAATGAAGAAAGAACAATTGGCAAGAACAATAATAATAGATTGAAAGGACATCGTGTGTGACAGGTACTACATACACACGAAATGAACGAACCCTAGCTCGATCGTCTCTGAAAATGCATGCATTTTGCCAAACGGACAATAGATATATTATTACAAGAAATTGAAGGGAAGACTAGTAGGTAGCTAGATAAGCATAAAGGCAACCACTACCAATCTTGAATTGACCTCCGTATAAGGCAAAGGCTGGAGCGCCCAAGATTTTCGATCTCGTCATTAGCCGATCGTCCATGTACGTCATGGTTAACTTTGACGTTGAACGCACGATCGACACATACATAGGCAGGGTTCGTCGGTCCGATGGATCGATCAGATCATCAATTAGCATAGAACGAACGATAGAGACGAGATTAAAGAATGGAGAGTACTAGGCAACTGTACAGGATAACAGGAGTACGTAGCAGACAAAGAGCTGGTAGCTAGAGAGGCCAGAGGTCTGTATATTGGATGTATGTGTTATATATATGTCCTAGAGGTCTGTATATTGGATGTATGTGTTATATATATGTCCTAGAGTCTAGCGAATTAGATGGACTTGAAATGCCAACGTTTGTTTAATTACCAGTGTACTCGTGCTCCGTTCAACACAATGTATTTTATCTTTTAAAATTAGACAATCACCGTTACTTTCTCATAAAGAATATATCAATGTACCTACAAGCCTATCTATATAGTGTGAAATAAAATATTTTAAATATGAATCTAGTTTTATAATTTTATATACTAATTAAACATACTAAAAATTCACAACCACAAAAGAGAAGCTAAGCATATCACCTAAGCTGGGGCCATCAGCATCAACTGCACCAAGCTTATTTGGAAAGTTTGAGAACCCACCAAAATGCAAATTTCTTCAGTAGCCTTGTGATATAAAATCGGACAGGGAAATATCTCCACACTGAATGTTCAAGGCGATGCATGGCGTACTGAAACAGTGGACAGGGAAATATCTCCACACTGAATGTTCAAGGCGAAGAGATGGCAGACGTACTGTTGGGCTCCAACATGGTGCATAGCATAGTCGTTGCCATCATATCGTTGAGACTAGCTTATTAGGGCGTGGCACGTCGAGGCCTACACGATCTCTGGTCATCGATCTTAGTATGGTGGCAGATATGGAAGGAACACAATGTTCGGATATTTTAGCACAAAGAGCTAGGTACGTAGCCTCGCACGTATTAAGGAAAAGATGTTCGGATATGGAAGGAACGCAATGCTCGGATGAAACAGTGTGGCATGGATCATGGCCGGGGGCAAAGCACTGGGCACACCTGGTTTGGCGAGTGTGATATGTATGTTTTTTTGTGGTACGGTGTCTGTGTTTCCGCGTGCTTACGCAAATACGGAGTAACTTTTTTGGCCTGTCAGGCTCACTTCTGCTTTTTATAACTCGACTCCTACTTTTCGAAGCCAACATATAAGTATATTTTTTCGCAAAAAAGGGAGAGTTAATTTGAAGATGTTGATGACGAAAATGATGTGAGTTTCCTAAACCCTTGTACTGTACCAAGTTGGGCCTTTTTATTCCAAAGATAATGATGGAAGTAAAGAAAATGTTGATTTTTGAACTAGAGCTTCTTAGATAGATATAGATAGATGAGGTATTCCTTGCTTAGAGCATCTTCAAGAGACTCTGTATTCTGTTAGCTAAATACGGAGATTATATCCTTTGTAAAAATAAAAAGCCACCTAATTCAATGGTAGTCTAAGAGACTAGGTACAACGTGAGCTTTACGTTCAAAACTAGGCCCACGTTTTTTTCCTCCGACGCCACCAAGACCTGCCGACGCCTCCCTCCATCTTTTCGTGCGACTTTTTTTCTTCCCTACGAACTTTTTTTCCTCCCTGCAAACGTTTTTTTTCCTCCGACTTTTTTTCCTCCAACGAACGTTTTTTTCCTCCGACTTTTTTCCTCCCTGCGAACGTTTTTTTCTCCTACTTTTTTTTCTTCCGACCTTTTTTTCCTTCAATTCCTCTGACTTTTACGAGTAACACCTAGCTAAAGTGAACAAGTAACAATAACAAACACTCCGAAGCTTTACGAGTAATAATAGTATATAGTCAGATAATCCTAATCGTGTATGTTTTTGTAACATACTAACATGCCCTTTAAAGTTAGACTTTCACCATTATTTTCTCATAAAACATATCAATGTACCTACAAACCAATGTATTGTGAAAGCAATTTAAATATGAATCTAGCTGTATAATTTTACATATTAAACATAATTATAACCAATAAGTTGACTAAGACCGGTCAGTTTTTTAAAAAAAACGTGTTTATATTTTACTGTGAGTGTGTTAGACTTTTAAGAAATCTGACCAATTGCATACTTCTCACACAGCATAGAAATGTTATTTGTGTAGTCATCATCAAGAGTACCTAGTTCTATAGTGCTATCTTTATTTGTTTTTGGCTGACCTACTACTGCGTGAGATTATGATCTTCTCATAAAAAATACAGATAGGAGGTAGGAAGTATCTAAAACATAAAAAAACAGATAGGAGGTAGGAAGTATATAAAATCTGACCATTATCTAGTGAAATCACCTTTGTTGGGGTTGTGGGTGTGCATGCACCAAATAGGTTTTAAATCCTTGTGTACACATTTAAAATTAAAAAAAAAAGATAAAATGATTGTGTGTGCATCTCCAGTTTGTACAAAGGCCAGAGATTGCCTCCTCCTTGCTTTTCAAAAAAAAATGAGACAAATATTTTTTATCAACCCGATTCAACATTTTAAAAATGTTGAAATAGTATGTTACAAATGTTGAACTAGTTTACGGTAAATGTTTTTTTAAAAAAACTACCAAAAATATGAAATATATTCAAGGATCTTGTTTTGTTGCATAAATTCTAACTAATACCACGGTTCAAACGGATTTGAAAAATAATTTATAGTTTAAGAAAAAATTGAATTTAAAGATTGAAATATAAATGGAATCATATCCGACAACTCATGCATGCTACCAACCACGTGCCTCCAGGCTCCAGCTGCCCACATGCACCTCTCAAGCTGCTGTTACTTCTTCACCCGCATCAATCCGATCCGTCCATCCGATCTTTACAAATCTCAAACAGTGGAAGCCACATAGTCTAAAAAAACTTCTGGAAGCTATATAGGTTTTCCGGAGATTGTTTTAGCTGTTAGCTACTGCAAGCGAGTATAGGACCCAACTCATGTCTGTGCCAGTCTTTATAGTATTCTTGTGGCTCTAAAATCTGTTTGAATATCAACAACAATGTAAAGGTTATTATGATAGCAATGATATAAAATTTAAATAAGGATGGCACAGAGATACTATGATTTTCCATAATTTTTTATGTGATATGTTTTTTTTCTATTACATTTTGGAGTGTATGTTCTTACATAGAGTATGTGCTAATCTATGTCTTAGGTGAGATTAGTTTGTTCAATATAGGCTGTTAAAGTCAACATTTTGTTTACTTCCATCGTTATCTGTCTGTTGGAAAACAACAACTTGGTATGAGGGTTTATGATAGGCACATCAGTTTTATTGTCACCATCTTCAAATTAATTATTCCATCCATGCTAAAATGTCGTTCATTTTAGTTTATTTCTAAATGCACAAACAACACATATTTCATGGTATATGTAAGGAACCATTTTAGTGTTGGTGTATTTTTCAGTCTATTATTTGGTCAAATTTAGAAAAATTTCACTTGTAGGACAAAACTAAAATACTCACATTTTGAAACCAAGGGAGAATATACTACTTTTAATTTCAATTCCCTGTTTACGAAAATTCTTCCCTTGCTTATGAAAAGTCACCATTTGTTTACCACCCATCTGGCATTTAAGCTTGAGATGAACATATGACATGACTCATGAGACAAGCAAGATAATAAGGAAATATTTGTTATCTCCGTCTCCACTGGAAAATGCACCAAGTGTATATCTCATCATCTTGCATCTATCTATACTATAAAGATAATTAGATTTAAAAACACTTCTCATCAAGATTAGGCCCACCCCGTACCTCACAGAGGACCCACATGTCATAAAAAAAGCTTGATGAAGCCCCCGCCCCCCCAAACCCAGAACTTTTTTCACCCCACCTAAATCTACCCATGTGCCCTTTAGGTTGTCATATTTAATATGTATAATCCGAGCAAGTTTTCAAATAGATGGTAGTTGATAATTATGTTTGGATTTAAGTCCAATGTGTTACCATAATTAATATGTACAATCTGAGTAAGTTTTCAAACATATGATTGATTTCCATATTTAATATGTATAATTTGAGCAAGTTTTAAAATAGATGGTAGTTGATGATTACTTTTGGATTTAAGTCCAATGTGTTGCCATAATTAATATGTACAATCTGAGTAAGTTTTCAAACATATGATAGGTTTTGTTAGTTGATGACTGTGTCTGGATTGAAGTCTAATAATTACCATACTAGACTATCTAGGGCTTATATAAATCACGCCAACCAGTCGTCACTTCTCGTTATCCCCCCTCGACCTCTGTTGTTCTACAAATCCTCCAGCAGAGAGATCTGCCGCTCCGCCATCACCTGCGGCCGTTGGCTCAACACATATGTGCACATGCACGCCGGAGCGTCTCCAACGTCGGAGGCCGTACTACAGGGCGTCGTGCATAATGGGCTGCGGCAAGAATGCCGGCGCCATCGGCAGCGATACGACAATGTCAAACGAGGAGGACGACGAGGTCAGAACCAGCAGTTTCGCCGTGTTTGACGTGATGAAGAGCCCTGCGGTGGCGACGTTGAGCCGACGCGAGAGGTACTACTTGGTGGCGTGCAAGTAGATGGTGGGGTTGGTGCCGCACGTCGGCCATGTCAGGTTCTCCTGCATCGGCCGCTGACATCGGCCGCGGCATCATGGGATACTAAACTAGACAGTTTGATGAACTTGTTGATAGGATGAACTTGTTGGGTCGGCCGCAGCACATGCAACTACCGGATTGATTTAATTAGTTGTTAGATCCGCATATTTATGTGATTTGTGGCACTATTTGGATGTTTTTTCGGCAGCTCATACTTCATTTGTGAATGTATATACAGTGTGTATGCTGTCATATATACATCATGGTCAAAAGGAGTTTGCCTGCATACTTGCAAAACGGGCGTATATGATTACGTTTGGATCTAAGTCCAATAATTTTACATTTCATTTCCATTTTTTGTGTACAATATGGTAAGTTCTGCTTGCGATGTCATGCCCTTTATGTTGTCATATTTAATATGTATAATCTGAGCAAGTTTTCAAATGGATGGTAGTTGATGATTATGTTCGGATTTAAGTCCAATAATTTTACATTTTCTTTCCATTATTGCAGTGTACAATATGGTAAGTTCTGCTTGCGATGTTGCGCCCTTTATGTTGCCATATTTAATATGTATAATTTGAGTAAGTTTTCAAATAGATGATAGTTGATGATTAAGTTCGGATTGAAGTCCAATAATTTACATTTCCTTTCCATTTTTGCAGTGTTCAATATGTTAAGTTCTCCTTGCGATGCCTCGCCATTTATGTTGCCATATTTAATATGTATAATCTGAGCAATTTTTTAAATAGATAGTAGTTGATGATTACTTTTGGATTTAACTCCAATAATTTTACATTTCCTTTCTATTTTTGCAGTGTACAATATGGTAAGTTCCGCTTGCGATGTTGCGTCCTTTATATTGTCATATTTAATATATTGTCCGAGCAAGTTTTCAAATAGATGATAGTTGATGATTACGTTTGGATTTAAGTCCAATAATTTTGCATTTCCAATCCATTTTTTAGTGTACAATATGGTAAGTTCTACTTGCGATGTCGCGCCCTTTATGTTACCATATTTAATATGTATAATATGAGTAAGTTTTTAAATATATGGTAGTTGATGATTACGTTTAGATTTAAGTCTAATAATTTTACATTTCTTTTCTATTTTTGCAGTGTGCAATATTGTAAGTTCTGCGTGCGACGACACACCCTTTATGTTGCCATATTTAATATGTATAATATGAGCAAGTTTTCAAATAGATGATAGTTGATGATTATGTTTGGATTTAATTCCAATAATTTTACATTTTCTTTCCATTTTTGTAGTGTACAATATGGTAAGTTCTGCTTGCGATGTCGTGCCCCTTATGTTGCCATATTTAATATGTATAATCTGAGCAATTTTTCAAATTGATGGTAGTTGATGATTACGTTCGGATTTAACTCAAATAATTTTACATTTCCTTTCTATTTTTGCAGTGTACAATATGGTAAGTTGTGCACCGAGCTATTGATGCAAAGACAAAGTAGCAAAAATAAATCCTTGAGATAAGTTACATTTTTAATATCTTTGACACTTCTTTTGTTCTTCTGGAGGTACAATTTTGGTAATTGTACTTTTGTTAGCCATCTGTGGTGAATGTTTCATACGGTCCTATATCCGCCACATATATACTTTGTTAAAATTGTTCTTGATTTTTTTTGCTTCAAAGCATGTCTTGAACTAATCAATTATCATAATAAAAAGATAATGTATGCTGAGAACTGTCAAACGTAAAATTCCTTAGTAACCTTGTTGAATAAATTGAAAATAAAATCTAAGTTTGCTAGTCATTAAGTTCAGTATTCATAACCTTTATGCAGATTGTTTTTTTTACTTCTCTACAGTTATGGAGCACCATCTAATAGTGCTGATCAAACCAACCAAACTTGTATTCTGAAGGTAAATCAAGTGTCTTGGAAGGGTATTTCTTTTTTTTAGTAAATCTAAGTATATTTTTTAGACTCCATAAGAATATTATGTGCGTCCGTTGAATGATATCTTTGTTGGTTGTCAAGTGTCCTATCTATATCTATATTATAAAGAGAATTAGATTTAAGAACAATTATTACCAAGAATAGGCCGACCCCCACCTCACATAGGACTCGTCTGTCATAAAAAAGCTTGATGAAAGGAGGGGGAGACCCATTTTTACCATAGCGTTAGCATGGCATTCTACTATCAGCTTAGTAAGGTAAGCTTGGATCCGCCATGTGCCTGGCAAAACGCAGGAAAATAGACATGATAGGGAGTTACTGGGTGTTAAGTCATAAAAGTGATAAAACAATAGTTCGGTTAATCTTCTTTCATTTTCTAAATAAAAAATGAACTCTAAAATATTCCCACCTGTTGTGTGTTTTATGACATGGAAACATCAAAAAGGTAAAATTATTAATTATAAGGATTTTGATTTGAGTTGGTATAAGGCAGTATTTTTAGTTCTAGACCTACACATATATGTAGATTTCTTGTGATCTTAATTTATGGTATTTTCCATTTATTATTCTTGGTATTATCATTCCATTGTTAAGTTGCTTCTATTGGACAAGAAAACTGCCAATTAATGGCTTTTAATGTTTATTCACATATGTTTTTATTGAATATGACACCATGGAGAACTTCAACCCTTTTGATGATAATGGAGAGCAGGGTATGTAGCAATTATAGGAGATAATAAGATGTTAGTTTGCATTTCTTGGTCAAAAAATTGTACAAGAAACATATCACCTCTTTTGATAAGCAAAACTTTTGGATGATGATCGATGCATTTTTAGAAAACTAATTGTATTACACATAGATTGACAATATGTTAAATGTCTTATCAGTTCCATGTTGCAGAGGTCCATGGATGAACTGTGTCATTTAAATTCTATGTCATTTATTCTGGTGTTCAAGAAAGCTGAGATTAATGAATGAATTAAGAAATATGTGAATTTGTTGTTCTGCTGGCAACAAATAAGTCATACCTGCATAATTAAAAGGTTGGTCAATTGAGTGTTTTTATCAGTCATCTATGATTTATTTGTGAGATGCTTATCTGAATAATTCGATGTCACATGTATTAGTTTTCACATTTTTTTTATTTGAATGGCACATAAACTCTCTTCATCTTAGCATTTTTTTGTTTCATACGATGCTTACATAGTATAGACTTCATTAAGCATTAGTCACATGTTTAATTTTTGCATGTTGTTATTTTCAAAAATAAGCACATTCTTGAATTATTGATCGCAATCTTAAACTGTAAAGCATGAAAAGCACTACAAAGTCGGTGAGATGCTTATCAATTGTCGAGGGAGGAGGGAAAGCTCCCACAGAGACTGCATTTCGTCTTAGCAGCCTTGATTCTTTCCTACCAATTCGATTCTTTCTAAAGTTCCTATCATTTGAATATAGTACATGTTATTGGTGGTTAGTGCATCTTCTTAATAGTGGAGGGTGCAATCAGATTGATTCTATGTAGGAGAGCTTTCAATAAAAAGTGATGTTGGTACTATATTTTTAAATAGTTGTTGCTAAAATAACCACAAATTGTATGAGTGGAAGGCAGGTAAGGGCTAGGCTTGGAGCAGGGAGCCTTCGCGTCATGTTTTGAATGCTGCATTTGCAGCTGGTCGAGAGTACAGACGAGAGTGATAGATATGGAGGAAGCATGGGGACGAGAATGATAGGGTAAGAATAAGAATGAGAGAATGTTATAGCTGTTAGCTACTGCAACTGAGTATAGGACTTAACTCTTGTTTGTGCCAGTCCTTATAGTATTCTCGTGGCTTTAAAATCTGTTTGAATATCAACAACAATGTAACGATTAATATGATGGCAATGATATAAAATTTAAATAAGAATGACATAAAGATACTATGATTTTCCATAATTTTTGATGCCATATGCCTTTTTCTATTAAATTTTGGAGTCTATGTTCTTACATACACTATGTGCTAATCTATGTCTTAGGTGAGATTAGTTTGTTCAATATAGGCAGTGGGGTAGTATAATATGCACTATTATGGCATTCTACTA
>OAMR01000309.1:952862-972554 GCA_900205405.1 Echinochloa crus-galli
TGACGTACCAGAAATAAATTCCTATGATGTTATTTGGAACAAACAAGTTCAGTGTAAAAGTTCCCTTACAAGTTTCACTTATTCTGACCTCTTGCTCCCACTGCTGCTCGAGTATGTCAGTAATGTTTTACAAATATTTGCAAAGGACGTCGCTACTGAATTGCGTCAGGTAGGTAGGCAGCACATTTTCTCCTAGATCATGACGCAACGCTAAGCTAGCCGCCAACAATTTCGACAAATTAAGCACGTCGCATATAGCACCACTACACGCAAAACATGAGTGTTGTTTATGCCTATCATTACAAACCATGCACATATAACAGAGCTTTCAATCGATTGGGCATAATTCTACGCAACGGAACACCTTGATTGATGTATTATTGGTGTGGTCCTTGTTTAGTTATACATTTTGGGACTAACCACTACCGGAAAATTGTAATTTACCGTGTGCCTGATATTTTGCCGTGTGCAATATATCGAGCACACGGCAAACAACCATTTTACCGTGTGCTACAAGAAAAACACACGGCAAAGCTGTGGCACACGGCAAACAACCTCTTTGCCGTGTGCCACAAGTCCAACACACGGCAAATGTTAACACCAAGGGACGTCCAACAATGTCCATCTCTCCCCAATTAACGCCGTTAGACTTTGCCGTGTGCCATAGAAGTGGCACACGGTAAACACATTGATTTGCCGTGTGCCTGATCTTTGGCACACACACATAAACTCTCTTCATCTTAGCATTTTTTTTGTTCCATACGCTGCTTACATATTATAGACTTCATTAAGCATTAGTCGCATGTTTAATTTTTGCATGTTGTCATTTTCAAAAGATAAGCACATTCTTGAATTATTGATCGCAATCTTAAACTCTAAAGCATGAAAAGCACTACGAAGTCTGTGAGATGCTTATCAGTTGTTGAGGGAGGAGGGAAAGCTCCCACAGAGACTGCATTTCGTCTTAGCAGCCTTGATTCTTTCCTACCAATTCGATTCTTTCTAAAGTTCCTATCATTTGAATATAGTACATGTTATTGGTGGTTAGTGCATCTTCTTAATAGTGGAGGGTGCAATCAGATTGATTCTATGTAGGAGAGCTTTCAATAAAAAGTGATGTTGGTACTATATTTTTAAATAGTTGTTGCTAAAATAACCACAAATTGTATGAGTGGAAGGCAGGTAAGGGCTAGGCTTGGAGCAGGGAGCCTTCGCGTCATGTTTTGAATGCTGCATTTGCAGCTGGTCGAGAGTACAGACGAGAGTGATAGATATGGAGGAAGCATGGGGACGAGAATGATAGGGTAAGAATAAGAATGAGAGAATGTTATAGCTGTTAGCTACTGCAACTGAGTATAGGACTTAACTCTTGTTTGTGCCAGTCCTTATAGTATTCTCGTGGCTTTAAAATCTGTTTGAATATCAACAACAATGTAACGATTAATATGATGGCAATGATATAAAATTTAAATAAGAATGACATAAAGATACTATGATTTTCCATAATTTTTGATGCCATATGCCTTTTTCTATTAAATTTTGGAGTCTATGTTCTTACATACACTATGTGCTAATCTATGTCTTAGGTGAGATTAGTTTGTTCAATATAGGCAGTGGTGTAGTATAATATGCACTATTATATGTTCTCATATTATTATTGATGTTTCTATTTTTTTATCTATTGAATCTTAATTTATTGATTAATGATTTTCTAAGTCATGTGATCTCTTTTAAACACATGCGGACGCACGTGTCACACTACTAGTTCTATCCAAACAACCGCAATTTGCTTCATCAGCTAGCCGCAGTAAAATACATTCCCATGCAAATCATACATGCGCATCCAATCAGACCCCAAGAATCCAACTACCGCCTTGCTAGCTGCAAGATTCTTCTTAGTTTTTGCTGATGTTCAAACAAAATAAAATATACTTTTCTATCGAAAAAGGAACGTAAATAAATACTATGTGACATCCGGAGCAATTTGCTGGTCCAGGAAAATGGTAATTAATGTGCAGCGTAAATGAGAAAATGAAAGATGAGAAGACAACGCGACCAGATGACTACCATGCATGTAACTTACTTGAAGAGGAGCGAGGCCGCCGATCGAGCTCTGAATTCTGATGCTTTGACAAAGCAGATGTTCACAACAATGATGTTGCGTGTGAGCTCATCATGCTCAAGGCTGGCTGTGGGCCTGACGCTATGGGAAGACCAAGTGGATTAATAGGGCAGGACCAGTGGATGAATCCGTTCATAGGCCACGTAGCCAGTTTTGATGAATCCAATCTCGACCAAACAGTAGCACAGGGCCCACTTAAAAATAAAAAAAACAATCACATAGCCATTCATTGTAACATGCAATGAGTTCACTAGTGACGGACCCAGAGATCGAACAGAGCCTGGCCGGGCGAACAAGTGCCAACACATGGATGCTTATGAACCGGTCATATGTCTATGCATTAAAAAACTAATACTCCCTCCGTTCCCTTATGCAAGGCCCATTTGTGCATGACCCAAAAACCAAGAAAAAGAGTCCAGATAAATCAGTCATTAGTTTCTCCTCGTTAAAAATGAAATCAGTGTTTAATTGCCGACTCCTCGTTGCCATCGCGAAGCCACCGCCGATCCGGTGCGGATCACGCGCTGCACACAGCGACCCATTCTTTGGCGCGTGCGGCAACAACTTTCACGTTTTTTTCGTTGCCTGGCGCTTTCCTTTCGCGCCGAATATTTCTTTTCACGAAATTTTCTTTTTGGCGTTGAATGTTTCCTTTCGCAAAGTTTTTTTTTCGCGCCAAAGCTTTTGTTTCGCCTGTACTCTCCCTCCATTCATTTTCAATCTAAAGTGAAGGTTCATCATCTGTATAAATAGGCAGCGGCTGAAAATGAGATCACTAGATCAACCTCTCGACCATTCTCCTCCGTGCTGCTGCTAGCCACCAATGTTAGACCTAAATGCAGAGCCACCCATAGATTGGGACGAAATTGACGAGTGGGAGGGTCCTGCTCATGAGCTAGACTATGCATTGGTGTGGTCTGATGAAGGTACTTGTCGATGCTGTTTACTTTTGTTGCGCCAGTACCGTGCATGGACATTCTTACTTACCATGTGTTTTATAGGTGGTTCCGATCATGAAGATGACACTATCGCCGTCCCTGGTGGAGGAGCCACCGCTGCCGTCGTCCCTGGTGGAGTGGCCGGTGCTAATGGAGGAGTCGCTGCTTCTGTTGGAGTTGCTGCCGTCGTCCCTGATGGAGGAGTGGCTGCTGCTGTCGAAGGAGTTCCTGATGGAGGAGTCGCTGCTAATGATGGAGGAGACGCCGCTGTCGTTCCTGATGGCGTCGTTGCTGATGATGGAGGAGTCACCGCTGCCGTTCCTGATGGTGTTGCTGCTGAGAGTAAGTTATTCCCATGCAGATGCGATTATAATTCACTACCAGAATGATCGACATCTGCACCGGGTGGGAAAGCCCTTTAGCACCGGGTTTCCCACCCGGTGCAACTAATCCGAGGCTAAAGGGCCTGCCTTTAGCACCGGTTGCTGCCTGAAACCGGTGCTAAAGACCCCGGATTTCTTTTTTTTTTTGCTTTTTTCAGTAGCCATGCGTGCACGTCTATATACGTATATATTCTAATACATGTATTCTAATGCGTATTCGGCCGACTCTATATTCATACTAGCTGACATTGTTTAGCATGTCATGGTGAGATGCTCACGTACGTCGCCAATGCTGCATGCAATTTGACCAAGGTCTGACACGATTCCTTGGCGCCATTTCTTTACGCAAACTTCGAGCAGATTGTGAGAGAAAGAGTCCAAACACAATAATTACCGAGAGCTTTGCATGCACGAGAGGGAGAGGATATGAGCTAGCTAGGGAGGTGGTGTGTTCTTGTTGGAAGACAGACGGTGCCGATCAAGAGACCCTAGCTAACCTAACCCGGCCTATAAATCGAACAGGGCGATCCAGACATATAGATCGATCGAGGAAGGCTCGACGTGAATGTTTGTTTGGGAGACATTCACGTGGGCACTACGGCCTAGTCATGAGAAACACAGTGATATAATTGAATTTTGATTTGGATATTTTGTTTAGAAACTGCAGATTTTTTTTCTTTTGCACCAAATCCTGACATCACTAACTTTGGATGTTGTCCCCATGTCTGATGCATGCATGCATGCGCATGTGATTGGCTTAAACTCTTGTGGTCCATGGCGCGCAACCGTGAGCGCTCCGCGCGCGATGACGCAAGCGCTGCACGCGTGACGACACTGCAGTCTGACATATGGCCTTGTTTTGGCGGGAATGAATGTGGTGATAGCAAAGGGAAGTTGGTTTTAATCAATCTGATATATGAACAGCGAGGTAAAAAAATTGAGATATGAAAATCCAAGATATGCCAATTACACCATCCACGTTGCTCTTCTCCTGGTACTTATGTGCTTTAACAAGCACTATGCTTGACAAATTGTGGCCTTGATGTGCATGTTTATGTTACTAGTATTTGTTTATGAGCTACTAGAGTACTTATCAGTTATCACATGTGATATATTTTTTGAAAGAGAATAGATCCTGCTTTGCCAGAAAGCGAATAATGTTTTCGGTACAGACACTGACAATGGGGTCTGGCTGGGGCCAAGGGAATCTCCTAGCTGATGGCTCTACCACTGGATGGCGGCTAATTTTGGGTCTGGTCGTGGTAGTATTTTTCAGTTTTAGCATGAGCGTGAATGTAATGTGTGAAACCTGAGTGTGTGTCCTTGTGGTCTTGGTTGTGTTTACACAATAGCGATTAAAAAGCAGAAATGCAAGGAGCCCCTGACAGTATCAACTACACCCAAGCAGCAAAGAAATCTAGCAAGAGTAGAACAACTTGTGCAACATCGTCTTTTTGTTTGCATAGCTAGTTAGAATGCCAGCATGGGGCAATTGTATTGCTGACATTGCTGTTTGGAAGGCCATGAATACGAATGTGTGAATGATTTATTTTGTAGGATACTACCGCATTGCTTAAATAAGATCAGTTTCTTTTGTTACATGATAAATTGTGATATTAATCAGAGTAAAAGCAAATCTGTAGATTATATGTCCATCACTTTGTGTACCTTTTGCTTGCTCCTGCTGTCGGCTTGCATCTTATTTGCCTTGCTGCCTGCCTCTTGCTGTGAACGCATAGCCTGCACCAAGCCATGCCGGACTGCTGTTGCTCGCAGGATTGGTCGGTGTGCAGCAGGCTCCTGGGAAACAATCAGATGATCACCAACTCATCAGTTTACATTATTTTCAGCGGACAAGCAATGGCAGTCAGCGAGGCATCGGCTCTTGTTTTGATCTGGACCTCCGGTGCTCAGCTGCGCAGGCCAGAGGTGGCGCAGGGGAAACGAACCGTGAGGCGCGAGCTCGCCTCCTAGAGACTTGGAACGGGCGCACGGCGCGCAAGGTCGCCCTGGAGGCCTGGATCCCCGGCTCCAACGGATTGGGCTTGTGGCGGCGGCGCAGCGCCGTCCTCTGGCTCCTGCAGACAGAGAGGGGAGTATTGATAAGAACTTTACGTATAAGCTCCGACGAGATGGATGACGGGTGTGGAAGTTTCAAGAATGAGAAGATATTTTTCTAGAGCAAATAACGAGGTGACATGTGGACTGTAGACTATACTCCCTATGTTCCCTTATGCAAGGCCCATTTGTGCATGACCCAAAAACCAAGAAAAAGAGTCCAGATAAATCAGTCATTAGTTTCTCCTCGTTAAAAATGAAATCAGTGTTTAATTGCCGACTCCTCGTTGCCATCGCGAAGCCGCCGCCGATCCGGTGCGGATCACGCGCTGCACACAGCGACCCATTCTTTGGCGCGTGCGGCAACAACTTTCACGTTTTTTTCGTTGCCTGGCGCTTTCCTTTCGCGCCGAATATTTCTTTTCACGAAATTTTCTTTTTGGCGTTGAATGTTTCCTTTCGCAAAGTTTTTTTTTCGCGCCAAAGCTTTTGTTTCGCCTGTACTCTCCCTCCATTCATTTTCAATCTAAAGTGAAGGTTCATCATCTGTATAAATAGGCAGCGGCTGAAAATGAGATCACTAGATCAACCTCTCGACCATTCTCCTCCGTGCTGCTGCTAGCCACCAATGTTAGACCTAAATGCAGAGCCACCCATAGATTGGGACGAAATTGACGAGTGGGAGGGTCCTGCTCATGAGCTAGACTATGCATTGGTGTGGTCTGATGAAGGTACTTGTCGATGCTGTTTACTTTTGTTGCGCCAGTACCGTGCATGGACATTCTTACTTACCATGTGTTTTATAGGTGGTTCCGATCATGAAGATGACACTATCGCCGTCCCTGGTGGAGGAGCCACCGCTGCCGTCGTCCCTGGTGGAGTGGCCGGTGCTAATGGAGGAGTCGCTGCTTCTGTTGGAGTTGCTGCCGTCGTCCCTGATGGAGGAGTGGCTGCTGCTGTCGAAGGAGTTCCTGATGGAGGAGTCGCTGCTAATGATGGAGGAGACGCCGCTGTCGTTCCTGATGGCGTCGTTGCTGATGATGGAGGAGTCACCGCTGCCGTTCCTGATGGTGTTGCTGCTGAGAGTAAGTTATTCCCATGCAGATGCGATTATAATTGGTCTAGCATGCATACAGTGCCATGCAGATAGATGTATTTTTATTCATACAGTTCAAATCATGAATGTTGGGTCATGCATACAGTGCCATGCAGGATCCTAGCATGTTCAGATTAGTGTAATTTTTTGTGTGTAATCATTTGAGTATGTAGAGGTCAATTCAAATTATCATTTGCAGATTCGGATGGAAGAAAAAGGAAACATTACACGGAAGATTTCAAAACTGTTGTTTATCTAGAGCTGTTGGCGAAGACAGATCCTCCCGTATTGCATCGTGGTGTGTCCAAAGAGGTTGCCGAGAAGTATGATGTTCCTGTTAGAGTTGTGCGTAGAATCTGGCGCTCTAGACAAGACGGTGGGATTGCGGGTCTTAAAAGCAAATTGGTTAACTGTGGTCGCAAAAGGGTTGAAATAGACCCTAAAGCCATTAAAGACATGCCTTTGCGGCAACGCACAACCTTTCAGGATCTTGCAAATGCACTAGGTTTGAAGAAAACCTTGCTTTATAGGCGTTACAAGGAAGGGTATTTCCGTAGGCACACTAATGACCTTAAGTTCAGCTTGACCGATGAGAACAAGAAAACTCGTGTCAAGTATTGCTTGTCCATGCTTCTGGCACTATATGGACCTAGTCATCTTAGTTTTAACCCAATGTACAACATCGTGTACATTGATGAGAAGTGGTTCTACAGAACACGTCGGAACCAAAAGTACTATCTTGCCAACGATGAAGAAAGACCTCATAGGGAGGTTAAAAGCAAAAACTTTATAGAGAAAGTGATGTTCTTTGCTGTGGTTACTCGTCCTAGATTTGATGAGAATGGAAATTGCATATTTGATGGTAAACTAGGTGTCTTTCCCTTCGTCTATTTGGAGCCGGCAAAGAGTGGAAGCCGCAACAGACTTAGAGGTATGACATCCGTGCTTGCATTGTTAAATTTGACTTCATTACTTATTGCATTTTACTAAAATTGTTTATGTGTGTAGGTACTTTGATCACAAAAGCAATGACGTCCGTTACAAAGGATATTAGCCGTCGGTTCCTAATAAACAATGTGCTGCCCGCAATCAAAGAAAAGTGGCCAGCCGAGGAAAGGCACTTGCCCATTTACATTCAACAAGATAATGCAAGGACTCATATTGACGTGAATGACCCAGCATTTGTAGCCGCTGCCCAATGTGATGGGTGGGACATTAAGCTAACATGTCAGCCACCTAATTCACCTGATCTTAATGTACTGGATCTTGGTTTTTTTGCAGCAATCCAGGCATTGTTTGAGAGAGGAACTCCAAACAACATCAACGAAATTGTGGCAACAGTTGAGAAAGCATTCGCTGACTACCCAGCAGATAGGTTAAATTGGATTTTCTTAACACAACAGGGTTGCATGATGGAGATCATGAAGCAAAATGGAGGACAACACTACAACATCCCATACATGAAAAAAATACATTTGGAGATGCTAGGTGAACTACCAGTAACCTTGCACTGTCCTATGGACCTTTATATCCAAGCTGTTCAGTTCGTCCACGGTGAGAATGGCCAAGGTTGATGCTAGGTGAAGTGTGTAGTGCTAGAGTTGTGTGGGTATCAAAGTGTTAAACATGTATCAGTGTTAAACTATTTTGAGTTAGTTTGACATGCTTTTCCTCTTCGCATCTGTTAGTTCTTAAAAAAAATTGAACACAAATATTCTGAAACAACATTTTCATTCCGCATACATAGAAAATTCACATCTTCATTTAGAACACAACATCCTACTTGTTTGCATACAGATAAGGGTAAACGATTTTCAGCATGGAATGCTTCACATCTTCAAACTCTTCACTGTCCAAATCTTCGTTAGGAATCTCTGACAAACCAAACCCAGGTGCAAATCCATGGCTAAACCAAAGTAGGTTTGTCGCAGCTTCATTCACTTCCTCATCACTCTCTCCGTATAAACCAGGAACCATGACTGGAAGCATCAATTTTGACACGAGAGGAGCCTCCCTTTCCGATTGAAATATACTCACCTTGGTTGCATGGAGAGCTACTAGGGCATCTGCGGGTTTCATTGAACTGTCAGCAGCACCATGCAGGTTGTTCTCCACTTCGATGTTAGCTTCTTCTTGGGAGTCAGGCACAACTGTGTTGTTGGCCAAGGAATCCATCACAAAAGCAACTTCATCGGAATCGTCGACAAACATGTCGCCGGCCCCTTCCTTGCCGCCGGCACCTTGTTTGTCACCGCCCCCTTCCTTGCCGCCGGCCCCCTCCTTGTTGCCGGTGACCACTTCCTGCTTCTGGCTGGTGATCTCTTCCATCTCTATGGTTTAGGCGAGGGCCAGGGAGGTAGAGACGGACTGGTGGACGGGAGGTGGAGAGGGTTTATACGAATGGCACATTGCCTCGCCTCTTCACAACGGATCATTCTTTTTTCTGCGGAGCATTCGGCCGTCGCGGCTCTCGAGGCGAGCGTGCGAGGGAGTTACTCACCCGGCGCAGAACGAAGCGACGGAGGGTTCCGATCCCCATGAAAAACTGGAATGGGCCTTGCATATAGGACACATAAACTCTCTTCATCTTAGCATTTTTTTGTTTCATACGATGCTTACATAGTATAGACTTCATTAAGCATTAGTCACATGTTTAATTTTTGCATGTTGTTATTTTCAAAAATAAGCACATTCTTGAATTATTGATCGCAATCTTAAACTGTAAAGCATGAAAAGCACTACAAAGTCGGTGAGATGCTTATCAATTGTCGAGGGAGGAGGGAAAGCTCCCACAGAGACTGCATTTCGTCTTAGCAGCCTTGATTCTTTCCTACCAATTCGATTCTTTCTAAAGTTCCTATCATTTGAATATAGTACATGTTATTGGTGGTTAGTGCATCTTCTTAATAGTGGAGGGTGCAATCAGATTGATTCTATGTAGGAGAGCTTTCAATAAAAAGTGATGTTGGTACTATATTTTTAAATAGTTGTTGCTAAAATAACCACAAATTGTATGAGTGGAAGGCAGGTAAGGGCTAGGCTTGGAGCAGGGAGCCTTCGCGTCATGTTTTGAATGCTGCATTTGCAGCTGGTCGAGAGTACAGACGAGAGTGATAGATATGGAGGAAGCATGGGGACGAGAATGATAGGGTAAGAATAAGAATGAGAGAATGTTATAGCTGTTAGCTACTGCAACTGAGTATAGGACTTAACTTTACTTATTGCATTTTACTAAAATTGTTTATGTGTGTAGGTACTTTGATCACAAAAGCAATGACGTCCGTTACAAAGGATATTAGCCGTCGGTTCCTAATAAACAATGTGCTGCCCGCAATCAAAGAAAAGTGGCCAGCCGAGGAAAGGCACTTGCCCATTTACATTCAACAAGATAATGCAAGGACTCATATTGACGTGAATGACCCAGCATTTGTAGCCGCTGCCCAATGTGATGGGTGGGACATTAAGCTAACATGTCAGCCACCTAATTCACCTGATCTTAATGTACTGGATCTTGGTTTTTTTGAAGCAATCCAGGCATTGTTTGAGAGAGGAACTCCAAACAACATCAACGAAATTGTGGCAACAGTTGAGAAAGCATTCGCTGACTACCCAGCAGATAGGTTAAATTGGATTTTCTTAACACAACAGGGTTGCATGATGGAGATCATGAAGCAAAATGGAGGACAACACTACAACATCCCATACATGAAAAAAATACATTTGGAGATGCTAGGTGAACTACCAGTAACCTTGCACTGTCCTATGGACCTTTATATCCAAGCTGTTCAGTTCGTCCACGATGAGAATGGCCAAGGTTGATGCTAGGTGAAGTGTGTAGTGCTAGAGTTGTGTGGGTATCAAAGTGTTAAACATGTATCAGTGTTAAACTATTTTGAGTTAGTTTGACATGCTTTTCCTCTTCGCATCTGTTAGTTCTTAAAAAAAATTGAACACAAATATTCTGAAACAACATTTTCATTCCGCATACATAGAAAATTCACATCTTCATTTAGAACACAACATCCTACTTGTTTGCATACAGATAAGGGTAAACGATTTTCAGCATGGAATGCTTCACATCTTCAAACTCTTCACTGTCCAAATCTTCGTTAGGAATCTCTGACAAACCAAACCCAGGTGCAAATCCATGGCTAAACCAAAGTAGGTTTGTCGCAGCTTCATTCACTTCCTCATCACTCTCTCCGTATAAACCAGGAACCATGACTGGAAGCATCAATTTTGACACGAGAGGAGCCTCCCTTTCCGATTGAAATATACTCACCTTGGTTGCATGGAGAGCTACTAGGGCATCTGCGGGTTCCATTGAACTGTCAGCAGCACCATGCAGGTTGTTGGTTGTTCTCCACTTCGATGTCAGCTTCTTCTTGGGAGTCAGGCACAACTGTGTTGTTGGCCAAGGAATCCATCACAAAAGCAACTTCATCGGAATCGTCGACAAACATGTCGCCGGCCCCTTCCTTGCCGCCGGCACCTTGTTTGTCACCGCCCCCTTCCTTGCCGCCGGCCCCCTCCTTGTTGCCGGTGACCACTTCCTGCTTCTGGCTGGTGATCTCTTCCATCTCTATGGTTTAGGCGAGGGCCAGGGAGGTAGAGACGGACTGGTGGACGGGAGGTGGAGAGGGTTTATACGAATGGCACATTGCCTCGCCTCTTCACAACGGATCATTCTTTTTTCTGCGGAGCATTCGGCCGTCGCGGCTCTCGAGGCGAGCGTGCGAGGGAGTTACTCACCCGGCGCAGAACGAAGCGACGGAGGGTTCCGATCCCCATGAAAAACTGGAATGGGCCTTGCATATAGGAATTTTTCAGTTTTGCTAATGGGCCTTGCATAAGGGAACGGAGGGAGTACATGTTTAGCTACATGTAAGAAAAACTCTGGAAGGCACACGTACTGCGTTGAGTAGAAGAGCATGGGCCTCTTCAAGTAAGTTACATGGAATTCCTTTGCTCCTTTGAGTAGAAGAGCATGGGCCTTATCATTGCTTTGGGCTTTCTTAGGCCCTTCTGGACTATGATGATGGTTGTTGGAGGGATAAAAAAGGAAGGAACTTCGTCCTGCCCGTCGATTCTGACAATGCCACGGTGCCGCCCGCGCTCTTCTTTTGTTTTGAAGGCCGGTGCCGCCGGCGCTCGAGTGCTCGACACGTTCACCCGTGACTCACACGGCGCACGTCCACCGCCGCCGCGCCCCCCACCTCGCCTCCTCGGCCTCCCCGCGTCGGGCTCGACACGTATCGGCGACGTGTCGCCACTCACCGCACCACCACGACTCACGAAGCCACGAGCAGCGCGCGCGCGCCTACTATTAGATCAGGAGGCACGCTAGCTGTCGTCACGTGCGTAGCGTACCCGTGTGTCGTGTGCACGCGCGCGCGGCCGATCACTTCGACCGATCTCTCTATCTCGCTCCGGTCTCCGCGCCTGAATCCATGGCCGAGGTCGACGCCAGGGCAGCGGCCGCGGCCACAGGCGCCGACGAGGCCGCCGGCGGCGCCGCGGAGGGCGGGCAGGCGCCGGCGGTGAAGGGCGCCGCGACCATATCCGTGACCGTCGTCCTGCTCGCGGTGCTGGTGGCCTCGGTGGCGGTGCTGCTGACGTCGGTGCCGCGCGCCGGCGATGGCGTCGGCAAGGCGGGGATGGAGGGAGCCGGCGGCGGCGGCGGGGTGGCGGGAGAGGTCGGGAAGCGGCGCGCCGAGCCCGTGGAGCACGCCGTCGGCGGCGACGCCCGCATCCCGGGGTTCAACAGCCGGCTGGACGCGTTCCGGGCGTGGGCCAGGCTGACGTGGATGAAGCTCCGGCGGCCGCGCTCCGACGAGCCCCGGTACATGCGCGCTAGCTCACCGTCTCCTGTTCGTTTGTGTTTAAGTACGTGTGCTGCAAGATCAACTCGATCTTAATAACTTATTTAATGTGATGTGTCATTGTGCCAAGGTACGGCGGCGATGCCACCGGGAGCGCCGGCTCCGTGGCGGACGCGGCGAAGAAGAGCTTCGAGACGGGCAAGGAGACGGTGGAGCAGGCGGCGGCGGCGGCGGCGAGAGCCACGGGGGACGCCGTGGAGGCGACCAAGGAGAAGGTGAAGGGAGCAGCCTCGCCGTCGCCGTCCTCGGACGGCTGAGAGCTCTGAGCAGAGTACGGCCGTGGCATTGGGCCATGTGCAGTGTTTGTGTAGCGTCATGTAAAAAGAAGAAAGCTGTACCGAAGATGTACGATGTATGTAGGAGTCTCTCTCTACAGTCAGTGACCAGCTACGTAGTGCGTAGCTGGGAGCTGTGCGTATGATTGGCATGTTGTGCTTTGTACAGTGTGTCTTGGACGCGCCAGAGAAAGTTGTCAAGCATGGCAGAAATGAAATAAAGAAAAAAGATGGCCAAACACGACAGAGATGAAATAAGGCAGGGTAGTAATATCTGCACTACTTCGAGAACTGAATGGCAAGAACAAAATGGTGGAGGCCAGATCGATCAGAAAACTGCGCAGGCACGCTCAACGTTAGCTCTGAACAGAGCAAACTGCAGTTGAGCGTAATCCGCGGCACGCCCATGCCCTGTCCAGATCACACAGCATCCAGGCCGCTATGCAGATCAAATCCATTCAGCACAATCACCAAGCAAAGCTGTAAAACTGAAGCCCAACAACCTCTGCATAAACGGTATCGACTAGACAGCAGCAAATCCTTATGTTTCCCAACAGGGTAAAAGACGGACAGACAGAGTACAGGCACCATTGTTTGCCAACAACCGGTTACACATGTCCTTTGTTCCACAAAAGACCACGTTTGCAGAGGAATCCGACGACAGACGCAACTCAAGGTTCCAGCAGTAGCAGACAACCAACGCTCACCATAATCACCACAGGGCGTGGTGGCCAAGGAAAAGTTCGAGCGCTAGTTCACTTACCATCCGGGTTGTGTGTCGGGCGGCGGGGGCCTGACGACGACCCTGGCCGACCCATCCGGGTTGTGGATGATGAAGCCGGATGGCGGGAAGCCTTGAGGCCTGCTGATGCGGGGGCCTGTCGGGTGGAGTAAAGGTGAGCTGCGGGGCTCCTGTCAGCAATGGCCCGAAGTATGGCACGTTCAAGGGGTAGGGGAGGTCCCGCGGCTGCGGGAAGTTGTATGGGTAGTGAGTCTCGGGTCGCTGCTGGATGTTGATGTTGGAGGGGAAGGGAGGGACGAGCTCCTGCCCCCGGTGGATGTTGGAGGGTCCGGCTCCCTTCGCTTGCCAGCGGCGGTTCGGGGATCCCATCTGCAGACAGGAAGAGCGACAAGTGTGTTGAAGGCTGACGAAAAGAATCAGATACGTATCATCAAACGAAAATGCAGTATGTTGGTGTGCACCGTGATATATATATATATATGGCATTAGCAAAGAGCACATGAGCGATCACAGATGCACCTAATGGGATCATCAGAGCCTCACATTGTCATCTCATTTTTCAGTGAAATCATTGACAAACTACTACTGACATACGTGGTGTTCATGTATGGTGTTCATCAGAATAGAATAACTCTGTTCAGGCAGCAGCAGAAAGTAGATACAGTATTAAGGTTGTGATGAGCAGCTGTGGAAAACTGAAACCACATGACTAAAGTAAATCTGGACAGGTAACAGTTCCTTCCATAGTTGAAACAGTGGAATGATAGATTCAATTCATGTCCAGGAAATATCCTTGCTTATTACAGTCAAGCATATGCAGAGTGTGAGAATTTTACTACAGCAGTTGATTTTTAGATTCTGTACACTTTTCTGTTTATACAGTCTAGATGCATTACTGATAACAGAAACCAAAATTGAACTGTCTAGTGTCTACTGAAAACAGAAGCTAAAATTGAACTATCTTGGGAAAGCATGGTCTCCCAACACTGTGTCATGCTCAAGTTTGGGAAAGCAAATTATCTCTATATTTATGTGGTTTACAGTTTGTATCTCCAAACTAATATTTGACATGTAGCCTAAAAATACATTGAACTGTAACAGGAGCAGATACCATGGAGAGAAATGCATTGCTGCTGAAAGAAATATCATTTTTGTCAGGGGCTCAGAACTGTGTTTTGCTTATGTCTCTAGTTGATTCAGGTGTTTGTTCATCTGACAGCCCCTAATCGACCATTTGTCAGTTTTACACAATTAGGGATTCACAGCAAACCAAGTGAAATCAGGCTAATCACCCCAGAGAATGATCAATATTTGTTTCTAAGAGAACACAAACCATCATTATGTAACGGCAACTTTTGGAATTGCACCTTCACCTTAACTGAACAGGCTAGGATTTTTGTCTGCTGAGATAACTACTAGATATGAGCATAGGAACTACTTACAGAAGGACATTAGCATGGTACATCACTACAACCTTCACTCTATTTCATTTCCTATTGTTCTGAAATGAAAAGCTCTGAATATGAACCATGAACTATGAAGTGGCACATATGAAGTCATCTCTAATAAGCTTTTGCACAAAAGACTAGGCTATGTTTAACGTTGTTGTGATTTTAAAAGGCAGTGCCTGGCTATAATTCATAGTCGGTTTACTTCACATATAATAGTGAAATTTGCCTCGTCAGTCTTATATAAATGGCTTCATGCGAGGTAAACAGCCAATCCAAAGACAAAAAGTGATTCCAAAGAACTTAAAACTCACTTGCCATTCAGATAACAGGGAAGAACCTTGTGAAAGAAAGCAGCACTAAGATGCGTTTCTGTTATCGTCTGGATTCACACAGAAAGTATAGGCCATGATGATATTATCAGACTACTTCATAGTTTGAAAATTACCATTTAGATTATGGGTTAAATAATGCAAACGCTATGCAATCATGCAGGAGATCATCTATCATCATTTGATCAACCCCATGAGTAAAAACAAATGGCCCAGAATAAATATTTACCTCATGATATCTGTTCCTCTGGCCTTGCATCCCACGAGATTCCTCCCTCCTCTGAGGAAACTGAAGAATCAGAGGCAAAATAAAAACGATTGATCAGCTTATGCATATTGGAATGACTTATAACATTCCTCTCAACAATTCTACTTCCTTGATTTTGTTCCTTCATAAGCATGATTATGGCCCTATTAATAATTGGTTCCAGAATACGGATTTGTTAGGGGTGAGAAGATTTCCTCTCCACACACAGTTCTCTTCTTTTCTAAACAGGTAAGTTATCCCTTCTTTTATGCTTGTTATGGCTAAGTACAGGAGAATTTCTATCCACCATTCGTAAGAGTACAGAAAACTAAACAAGCACCAAAGACAGTGCAAATAACTTTCAGAAACAAAATGAACAGCAATACTTCCTTCTAAGAAAAAATTTCAGAAAATGCAGAACATGCTTTCTAGTTAGCAGGTCCATGTGAGGGCGCGCTATCAAGGAGTAGTTTACAGGTTCTCATTCTGCCTCATGTGATTTAGGAATATTTTGTTGTGTCTGCAGAGTAGTTTAAAACACTGATGCAATGCAATACTATACATAACAAGCAAAACGGTTTCATGCCTAATTTGAAAGCACCAAAGTGATGCTACTCAGAATAAAGATAAATTGATTTCCCTAAAAAAAAGATAAATTGATGCTCAATCTCTTTCCCTTATCCTATTTGTATTCCAGAGTAAAAGCTTCTGGAATGACTAATAAATTGTACCCTACAAATGTAGCCATAAGAAATCCATGCACGAACTAAATTTCTTCCAAATTCTAGCAATGCAGTATGGTGAACAATTACGGTTAACTGACACGGAGAATTTTACTTCATTTTCTGACCATGTCAAACATGCAGCATACATCTATTTAACAACACGCAGTCATCCGAGCCATGAACCCATCCCATTAACCCAAGGTAAAACAACGAAGAACATCATGCATGGACTCGAAACGTTGAGATCATCAGTGCCAAGCGAACAATTACCTGACCACTGGAGCCGCTGCGCCTGTCGCCATTCCCGCCGCCGCTGGAACCCTGAGAGCCGGAGGATACCAAGACGAGGTCGCCCATCGAGACGGAGCGCCTGTTGCCGGGCCCGTTGCTGTCGACGAAGGAGACGGAGCGCCTGGCGCTCGAGGGGGTCCTGAATCCGTTACTGTCAACGGAGGAAGTGGAGCGCCTCGCGCTGGTGGGGGTGCCGGCTCCGTCGTCGACGAGCACGCCATCCATGATCAGGACGTCGTCGTCCGTCGCCGTCGGCGAGCCCATTGGGGAAACTAGGACGAGGCGCCTCACAGGATGCGGTGTGGGCGAGTCCTCGGGGTTGATGTCGGGGCCCGCGGAGGCCAATGACGGCGAGGAAGACCCGGAGCCCGCGCCATCAGCAGCAGCGTTGAGCTGCAACAGGAGCTGGGTGCCCGTAGGCGAGGACGACGTGAGGCGGCGGCGCCGCAACAACGAAGTGTACATCGAGCGGGCCCCATTCCCGTCGCTGCCGCTGGCACCGCTGCCGGGGGTGACGCTGATGTCGCTGTGGTCCATCTCTGCATCGGAGGAAAATTATTAGCGCAGAAGATTAACAAATCCCATTTGGAACCCAAAACTGGAGAAACCCGATAATGAACTGTGAACTAAATGCCGCACCAATGAACGCGGAAACTGCAGAGCTAGGAATTCGAAATGGATCGTGAATCGTGAAATCGAGCCTAGCTCAAATGCATTCGCCTATCGCACAAATTGAACTGCTCTGATTTGGTAGAAACATTGCATGAAATCGCAGGTTTGGGAGAAACCATCAAATCGTCCAGCAGAGCCTCACAAACCCCCCAAAATGACGAGATACCAGCGGGATCGCAGAAATTTGATCGATTACGAATCCAAACGAGCGCTACAAACACGTGCGACCACCTCGAATCATCGGAACCAAATACTCCGACAAACCCCCCAAAATTCAGGCGAAAACGCAAGCATTCGAATCGGGGAGGCTGGGGTGGTGATCGAGCGGAGCGCGTACCGGGGACCCCCATCGTAGAAGGTTCTAGAAGGCTTGCTCTCCCCCCGACGCACTTGAGTCCGGCTGAGCAGCGGGAAGAAGAGGATTCGGAAGAGAGAATGCGATAGCAGAGGGAGGCGTCGTTTAAATACGCGAGGTCGGCGTGGGCGTTGCTGGCTTGGCTCGCTGCCTCGCTGTCGGCTGGTTGGGTTTGAATTTCGAATGCAGGCCGGGGGCTGGACAGGAAGATGGCTTTGAAGCCCGTCACGGCCCATGAGACCACGATACCTCTTCTTCCCGGTCTCCGACCCCGCCCCCGCCCTTCCCCCGGCGGCAACGTCGACAACCGCCGCCGCCGCGCCTTCCACACCGACCCACCCTTCCTAACCCGATGGCCTCACCGCCCCCGCCGCCGATCACCGCCCGGCCGGCGGCGCTCCCCGCATCGCCTCGCCTCCGTCGCCGGTCCTCTGCCGCCCCACCTCCTTCTCCTCTATGGCCGGTGGCCATTGGAGCCCCCACCCCAAAAACCCCAAAACCCTAACCCACAACTGGCGGCGCCCTCGCCGCCGAGCCACCCCCGCCCGGCTCCCACCCCTCCGCCAGCTCCCGCTCCTCCACGCTCGCTGACGCATTATGGCCTGAACAGAGGAAAAAAGATGGAGATCGTACGGCCCACATTGACCGCACGAATCTCAAACATTGGAAGCCAAGTGGCCCAAAAAAATTTCGGAAGCTACGTAGGAATCCCGATGCAGACCAGGGGCAGTCATGCAGCAGCTGGGTTTCGTTTCGTGGGCCAAAAACCCATAGGCTTGTAATGGGGCCCCAACTAGAGCTGAGTTTCATTTCATGGGCCAAAAACCCATGGGCTTGCGGTGGAGGCCAACTAGAGATGTATAACTGTAGGCGACCTTTGTTTTGGTAACTCCCAGGAGTTGGGTTTCGTTTTGTGGGCCAAAATTCATAGGCTTGTAATAGTGAAAGGACCAACACTAGGCCTAGAGTGGGGTGAATAGGCCTGTTTCAAAATTCCTGCAAAAATCCTCCGAAAACTGTCAGAGAGTCGGATGATCCGACACAGTCTCGGATCTTCCGGCCAGGAAGATCCGACACTGTACAGGATCTTCCGACTGGGACAGAATACCGGAAGATCCGAGAATAAGCCGGATCTTCCGACAGGCAATTCAAGGGTACTTCGAGATTTGAAATCTAATCACCTTTTGACGATTCTACTTGAATACAAAGCTCACAAATGATGTAAGGAACCTTCTATAAATGATCAATATCAGAGTATAGCCACAAATAAGTAGATCGGGACAAATCAAGATATAGAAACAATATGAACAAGAATGAAAGTGGAGACAAAGGATATTCTTCCGAAGTTCACTCCACAAAGGAGCTACGTCTCCGTTGAGATGCTCACAAAGAGCCGGGCTGTCACACTAACCCCAAGTCTCTCCCAATCAACCACAAAGGAGGATTGAGTTACTTACTATGTGCTCCCACGAAGAGAGAGGGTAATACAAACTTCCGGGACTCAAACCACAAGAGAATGGGAGTTCACCGGCACCTCTAACCGTCTAGGAGCAAGCTCCAAGAGTAACAAACGTGAATCAATGAACTCAAGTTGCTCGAAGTGCTTCACAAGATGAACAAGGGGAGTTCTCACTTCTAGTCTTCTCTCTCACTCAAACCCTAGGTGAATCTTGGCAAGAATCAAGCTTGGGAGGGGATTTGAGGAGGAGAGTGAATATACCTCTAGGTTGTTCGACGGCGTTTTGAAAGTCTTGGATGTGATACATCGTCTGTCGGTAAGGAGTCAGATAGCCCGTCCGGTTTGCGTACCCCGAGTCAACAAGGTAGAACTTCCCTGCACGATGGAGTACATGTAAGTTACGAATGACAAATTAGATAACAGATAGCAGCACCAGGTAGTACCTCTTGGTGGCATTGGGAAAGTGTCTTTGTATCTTGACATTGCATCGTGAAACACAGTCATGTCATGCACGGACCCAGGCCATCCAGCGAGGACAAATGTGAAACACATATCGAAGTCACAAGCGGCCATGACATTCTGTGTAGTCTTTCCCTTCCGACACATGTGCTGGACAAGCTTATGCTGAGGCACGACCACTGGAATGTGGGTGCCATCGATTGCCCCT
>OAMR01000309.1:980683-992225 GCA_900205405.1 Echinochloa crus-galli
CATTGAGCGAGCTTATGAGCACATAGAAGAATAGTGCCAATTGTTTGAAAGGGAAATGCCAAAAAAGTAAAAGCAGAATAATATTTATGAGGATTATATAAGATAACTATCCAGTAATAAACTGTATAATGATACTATCTAAAATGTTCGGTTGTCTTGTCTCCATATGTAATTTCTTCATCAAAGCTAGAACACTTTTCACTTTCTCAAACACAAATGTGATTATGTGAAGTTGGCCCACCAAAAGTAAGCTTTGCAGTTCTGCTGTTTCAGCTAAGTGCTCTATACGAATATTTTTTTTAAACTAACCTCTAAACATTTGAACAGTCAACATGGACATATTTTCCTAGCCTTGTATCCATTATTGCCGTATTAAAAAACAGTGTGTGGAGCTAAAATGACTATCCAGGACAAAATAGCAAAACACAAATGGCAACCAAAAGAGCCAACATGATGCATGATCCAAAAGAGCATTGCATGATGAATAATTAAGCACTAACCCCATTTGGGCAGAGCATAACTATTTGTAAGTGAGCTTATTTCACACCATAATGGTGGACAGAATTAAAATGCACAAAAACATATGTATGTGTATGTATATGGCAATAGACAATCAAATTATTAACAATAAACTATGCCTTTCTGAAAAAAAATAACGTCCAAACAATAAAACACTGTAGATGCCTGCTTACCTGGAGCATATAGATTCGTGCTGAATGGATGGATAGTCCCATCATGGCTCACAGGATTGGTTTCGAAAATCTTTTCAAACCGCATTGACTCGAGATGGACAATGAAGACGCCTCTATAAGTCGACACAAATATCACATTGTCATTCCCATCGAGCCCAAGTACTGTTCTGTATCCTGGAAACCCCCGATCCGAGCGACAGAAGCTTGTCCAGTTCAATTGTTCTACCTAGCATCCATCGAGCAACACCATCAGAGTCGGGCGTCCTCTCCCACAGCTGCGCTTTGAGGTTGGGTAACATGACAATCAAACTAAGCCCGCCGCCCTTTGCCAGCGTAGTCAAGTAGAGGCCACGATGTTGATCATGGACATCCCATGGCAGTGGCACCTCGATCACGGCGAGGTTCTGGCTACCCAAATCAAATCCAAGGACGTGAAGCTGCCTGCCAAAGCCAAACAGCATCCAGTAGAGGGAATTCCCCACCAGCACATTTCGAAATCCAACAACGAAACAAGATTCAGCCTGGACAGCAGTGGAGACGACATCGCCCCAAACACCGGTCTCTGACGAGTAAACGCAGACATGCGCACTGCGGCCGCCGTTCCAGGCCAAAACCACCACGAAGGGGGGCCCCTTGTCGCCGGAGGCACAGATTACCGCCCCCTGCACGTTCCACGAAGAGCATTGCATGATTATTTCCTTACCCATCTCTCTCTTCTCCCCTCCACACTGCCACCCCTTTCCCTCGGCCCGTCCGCCGCGCCCTCCCTCTCTTCTCTCTCTCGCTCCCTCCACTCTCCCCCGCCGGCGCCCACTCCCCACCCCTCCACCCGCGCCGCCGCCGATGCAGCGACCGGAGCAGCTCCAGTGGCCGACGCAAAGAGGAGCAGCCGCCGGCGCCGGTGCGGGCGGCTCACACTGCGGCGGTGGATGACGGCCCGTCGACGCGGATCTCGGCGTGGCGGGCGGAGGAGCTAGGAGGCCGCGTCTTCGTCTGCTCGAGCTCGAAGCCATCGCCGGCTTTGGCGCCGCGGGAAACGACGGCGGTGGATGGCGGCCCGTCGATGCGGGTGGCTCACATGGCGCCTCCGCTGCATCCGCCCGGTCCCCGGCCGCACTCCCTCCCCGCGCCCCTCTGCCTTCGTGCTGAGGCCGCGCCGGCGCGGGCCCTTCCCTCTCCTCCTCCGGCGGAGGCGCTCCTCCTCGTCCTCGCCCGTGAGTTGCTGCGGCGGCGCTGCTCGAGCGCGGCGGCGAGCTGCCGCGGTGGCCCTGCTCCGTCGCAAGGGCCGGCGGCGGCAGCGGCGCGGAGGACGACGGCGGCGGCAGCAGCGCGGAGCAGGCCGCCTCTCCTCGGCTCGCGCGGGCGGTCGGCGGAGTGCGGATCTCGCGACGGACCCGCCGCCCCTCTCCTCTCCCCTCCCCGAGCGGCGACGACGGCGGCGCATGGGTGGCCGCGGTCACGGCTGGCGGAGCGGGCCTCGGCGGGAGGGCAGGCCGCGGCGGCCGGGGCTGGAGCTCCCTCGCCTGCGCCGGAGGGCGGTGGCGAAGGCCGCGAGGAGGACCGGCCCTCTTCCTGCGCCAGCGTCGTGGAGGGGGAGCTCGCCGGCAAGCGCGTGGAGGCTACCCACCGCGGCGGCGCGGCTCCGGTGGCCCATCTCGGAAGCGGCGGCGGCGGTGGCGGAGCAGGCGAGCAGGGCCCAGGCCATCTCCCTCCTCTTCCCTGGCGCGGCGCGAGGCGACGGCGGCGATGGTGGCGGGCGGCCGCGGGCGCGCTGCGCGCGGTGGGCAGCGGCGGTTGGGCCGTGTGGACCCCGCCGCCACGGTGGCACGGTAGGGGAGAGCCGTACCTCCCCTGGAAATGGCGAAGGCCGAGGCCTCCGCTTCCGTTGCGGAGCCTATTCAGGACCCCGCTGCGGCGCCTTTTTCCTGTAAACGGTTCCTGCAGAACGTTTACAGGACACCAGTGCGGTCAGCCTTATGCACGTGCTATCTTTGTTACGGAGGGCTTATTTTAGACTAATTCTGGTAACAAAAGTAATTTCAAAACAACAGAAACTCTCTGGAAACATCATCGTTTTTTATTTGTAAAAACTTTCCACGTCGTTTCTACCGTTAGACCTAACATGGGGTGAGTACGATTTTTTTTAGGGCAAGAAGTGTTTTTAAAAGAACTGGAGCCTTCTAGTATAGATTATTCAATTAGAGAATAGATATATATATATACCAAACAGAAGAAGAATAACATGTTACATGGGCTATGATAAATGGTGATCCACTCATTTGACTGGTACAAATTGGAACGCGCTGTAGTTTTTGCTGATGAATACACTCTGCTATTAGAAAAAATACTTGTATGCCGGATTTTTTTCTGCTTTGTCCCCCCAAATACTTGTTATAGTATTGCACAAACCACAGCAGTTTAACAAAACAACACGATCAGCCTGAATCCGTGCGTACTAGAAACGCTTATAATTAGAACACCAGGAGTGCAGGACATGATAAATGAAGCAAAAGCTTGCCCATGCATCCTATTCCTATCTTCTTCTCAGCCACACCTGACAGCATTTCAGATATAAAAAGCTCTCCCAAAAAAGTTAGCAAGCAGCTAGCATGTCGAGCAGACAGACCTAAAACTTCCACCAAAAGTCCCCTCGTTAGGCACTATGCTTAACAGTATACACTAGATAACAATGAAGATAGCTGATTCTTCCAAAAAAAAAAGATGAAGATAGCCGCCGCACAATTTCCAGATTCAAGTGAGCAGCATACTAGGCAGCAGCAAAAATACCATAAGCCATGACCATGAGTTCATATCAGGACCCAAGCTGCACTTTATCAAGCAGTACCTGAACATAAAAGAACACAGATACTGTGAACAGCTTTGCTAACTGTTTGAAGGGTGGTGCCAAAAAACAAATGCAGAATAATATCTATGAAGTAATATCAGGCAAAGAAGTATGGAGAAAATTTTAATCTGAACCTATTCCTCAATCAGATATTCTACTGCATCTCTAACACCTTCCAGGCCTCAGTTCTCATGTGTCCTACCCAACTCTATCACCTATTTTATTTAAGCCGCGAAAAAAATCGACTGACTGAAGTCATACAAAGAATTATCGAATATGATGGAATTATGTAAGCAATAAATGACCATTAAGGGATGGGCAACAATCAAACTGTAACTGGTTATATCCCTCACATGACACTTGTTCCAGTTTGTTTACAGCCCTCAGAAAATGCCAATCTCTACTTAAAAAAGAAAAGAAAATGCCAATCCGAAATGAGCAAATGTGTGATGAATATTTAAATGCTTAGCAACCAGGATTTCGAAAAGAAAAACTAGCTGATGTATAGCAGCATGTCACTACTCACTTCAACACAAAACAGTAGCAGGACTTGATAGAAACATTATTCATACTTATAACTTATAAGCAGAAGACATAATGGCAGACAAATTAAAATGCATCAAAACATACAGTAAAATGAATCGTGAATCATGAATTTAAAAATTTTTAATAAAGTTATCCTGATAAAGATTAAAACATAGGTTCATTATTTTCTTTTGTTTGAACGTGTCACTAATTAAGCAAAGCTCTTCAATAAGTGGCAAAGAAGAACCATTCACAAGTTCAGAACAGCAAGTCACACGAGTCAGAAATGACGATTTCAAATTCAGATTGATACCGAGATTCAGATACTAGTTTGTCATTTCGTTTGGTTCAACTTTTAAAGCCTTGGCACCTTGACAAATGTCCAACTATTATGCATCTGGGTGAAAAGATCTATACTGCAGCTATGCAAATATTAGTGGCATACAGGGCAAGTTACATATATGGTAATGGACAAGAAAAACTAATGATGAGCTGTGTAATTCAGAAAAGCAACAACCAAACAACAGAACAGTGTAAATACAAGAGCCCATCAAGCAGCCAAGTCAGATATATGATTGTTTGAATTACCATTGTTAGTGCAACATTAAAGGACTTGCTGTATTCAACAAAGTCATTATAGGAAAAGAAGTGAGCTTTTGGTATACTTTCAAAGTAAATCCATGCTATTACCTGGAGCATATAAGCTTCTGAATGAATGGATAATCCCTTGTTAGCTAAAAGGATTGGTTTCAAAAATCTTTTCAAACTGCATTGACTCGAGATGAACCATGAAGACGCCTCTAGATGTTGACACAAATATCACATTATCATCCCCATCAAGCCACAGTACTGTATTGTAGTATTCTGGAAACCCCCGTGATCTGAGAGAAAGAAGCTTGTCCAGTTCAATTGTTCCTCCTAGCACCCATCGAGCAACATTATCAGAGTCGGGTGTCCTCTCCCACAATTGAGCTGTGAGGTTGCCTGACATGACAATTAAACTAAGCCCACCGCCCTTTGCTAGGGTTGTCAAGAAGATGCCACGATGCTTTGCATAGACATCCAATGGCAGTGACACCTCTATCACAGCTAGGTTCTGGCTACCCAGATCAAATTCAAGGATGTGAAGCTGACTGCCAAGAACACATAGCATCCGGTAGAGTGAATTCCCAACCAGGACATTACCAAAGCAAACAATGAAGCCAGATTCAGACTTGACCGGCACCGCTGTGGAGACGACATCACCCCATTCAGCTGTCTCTGACGAGTAAACGCAGACATGAGCACTATGACCACAGCTCCAGGTCAAAGCCACCTTAAGGGGCCCCTTGTCACCGGAGGCACAGATTACCGCCCCTTGAACATCCCTGAACCTGAACCTGTTGAAGTTAGGATCCGAGGAGCGTGGAACGCCAAGGAGGTGGTGCTCGCCTGCAACGGGGTCCCACACCATCACCTGGCGGAGGTCGTAGTTGAAGCCTTGGCGAGTCCTGTTTATGAGGAGCACGCGACCGTGGCGGCACCCTTGGAATGCCCAGATGTAGTCATCGCCGCCGCCGCCGCAGCGCACGGGAACGGAGAAGCGCTCTGGCGGGATGGAGCCCCGCGGATCCGAGATGAAGCTGAAGGAGACATCTTCGGATCCCGATGGGATGCTGCTAAGGAAGACGCCGAGGGGCTTCCAGTGGTGGGCGCGGAAGCGGCGGAGGAAGTAGGGGTCGGTGATGATGCGGCGCCAGCGGGTGCAGACGAGGGACGCGCGGGGAAGCGAGGACGGCAGCGGGGGGAGGCGGAGGAGGATCTCGGAGAGGAGCTCGTCGACGTCGAGAGGAGGACACCGACGCCGGCGAGGGGACAGGAGGGGCGGCGACCCGCCGCCGCTGAGGCGAGGCTAATCGAGTGGGCTTGGCTTGGACTCGGGCCGCAGCATTCTTCGAGTCGAGGCCATCTTGGTCTGCCTGATTGGCAACGATAACCCTTCCCTGGGCTGGGCTGACTAGTTATTATTATTATGGGCTATACTTAATATTTTCGATTAATTATTACTTTGAGTTCAATATAAACAAATTATCGCAATTTCTCATTTGTTGTTAGACTGCTTCGGATGCGCGCCAGTACAGATTCTGGTCCTTCTTTGGGGACTTGAAGAAGAGATGTCAGTGCATCAAAAACTGCTCATCAGTCATCACAGAAAATTTGGATGTGCTTCTTTACGATACCAAATAGAAAATGGGCTAGGATGCTAGGATAAATGGTGATCCATTCATTTAACTCAGAGAAATTAGAACGAGCTGTAGTTTTTGCTGATGAATACTACACTCGGAAATTAGCAAAATACTTGTAAGCCACCGATCTAGATTTTCCCCCCCGCTTTGTTCCCCAAACATGAATTATTATATTACTGAAAGAAACCACGGCAATTTAACAAACCATCACGATCAGTCTCAATGCGTGCGTACTAAAAAGTTAACAATTAGAACACCAGGAGTGCAGGACACATGTTAGATGAAGCGAAAGCTTGCTTGCCCATGCATCCTAATTCTGCTCAGCTGCACCTGACAGCACTTCAGATATAAAGCAGACAGACATACTAGATAACAAGATGAAGATAGATGACGCGCAACTTCAGATATAAACCTACCACCACACCAAAACTCCAAGTCCGTCTTTCGAGTGGGCTTGGCTTGGACTCGGGCCGCAGCATTCTTCGAGTCGAGGCCATCTTGGTCTGCCTGATTGGCAACGATAACCCTTCCCTGGGCTGGGCTGACTAGTTATTATTATTATGGGCTATACTTAATATTTTCGATTAATTATTACTTTGAGTTCAATATAAACAAATTATCGCAATTTCTCATTTGTTGTTAGACTGCTTCGGATGCGCGCCAGTACAGATTCTGGTCCTTCTTTGGGGACTTGAAGAAGAGATGTCAGTGCATCAAAAACTGCTCATCAGTCATCACAGAAAATTTGGATGTGCTTCTTTACGATACCAAATAGAAAATGGGCTAGGATGCTAGGATAAATGGTGATCCATTCATTTAACTCAGAGAAATTAGAACGAGCTGTAGTTTTTGCTGATGAATACTACACTCGGAAATTAGCAAAATACTTGTAAGCCACCGATCTAGATTTTCCCCCCCGCTTTGTTCCCCAAACATGAATTATTATATTACTGAAAGAAACCACGGCAATTTAACAAACCATCACGATCAGTCTCAATGCGTGCGTACTAAAAAGTTAACAATTAGAACACCAGGAGTGCAGGACACATGTTAGATGAAGCGAAAGCTTGCTTGCCCATGCATCCTAATTCTGCTCAGCTGCACCTGACAGCACTTCAGATATAAAGCAGACAGACATACTAGATAACAAGATGAAGATAGATGACGCGCAACTTCAGATATAAACCTACCACCACACCAAAACTCCAAGTCCGTCTTTAGGCATTACGCTTAACACTATACTAGATAGCAAGATGAAGATAGATGACGCGCAATTTCAAGATTCAAGTGAGCAGCAAAGAAAGGGAAAAAAAGGATCATGCCAATGCGAAAATTTTTACTAGGCAGCAGCAAAAGCACCATAAGCCATGACCATGATATCAGGACCCCAAGCTGCACTTTACCGAGCCAGTACCTACACATAGAAGAACATAGATACGGTGAACAGATTTGCTAACTGTTTGAAGGGTAATGCCAAAAAATATACACAATAATATATTAATATCTATGAGGCAATACCAGGCAAGTATCAGTACTGTATTATCATATTATATCAAATGTTAGAGGCACCCACTATCACTTTCTCAAACTCAAATGTGAAGTTGGCTTTTAACAAAAGTATGCTTGCAGTGTTGCACAGCTATCATAGAATCATTAACCAAACATGATTACATGCTGAATTATTAAGCAATCTACAGCCAAGGGATGTGTAACAAATAAACAGTAACTGATTATATCCCTCGCGTGATACTTGCTCCAGTTTGTCTACAGTTCACAGAAATGCAAATGCAAATGCAAAATGAGCAGATAGGTTATGTATAAATGATTAGCAACTACGATTAAGAAAAAGAAAAAATAGTTGATGTATAGCAGCATGTCACTGCATCACCTTACCAACACAAAACTTGCAAGACTTGATAGAAACATTATTCATACTTACGACTAATAAGCAAAAGATATGTCATGCATAATTATTTTTAAGTGAGCTTATTTTACACCAGAATAGCAGCAAAATTAAAATGCACCAAAAAATACAGTGAAAGCGATTGTGAATCACAAATCTTAATAAAGTTATGCTGATAAAGATTTTAAAAAATAGGTTCATTAATTTTCTAGTGCGATTGAACTTGTCACTAAAAGCAATTAAGCAAGGTTCTCTTCAAGAAGTGGCAAAGAACCGTTATTTCACAAGATAAGAATAGAGCAAGGCACTCAAGTCAAAACCGATGATTTTAGACTCAGACCAAGATTCATATAGAAAAGAAGTTGTTTGAAAAAAAGTGCAATGGACTTTAAGCCATAAAATGTGCCAATCGAGTTACTAGTTTGTCATTTCGGTTGCTTCAGGCCTTGGCACCTTGCCAACTTCCAACTATTATGCATCTTGATGAAAATATTTACAATAGATCTATGCAAATAGTATTACCATACAGTGCAAGTACATATATATGTATGGTAATAGACAAGAAAAAGTAACATTAAGCTATGCAATTCTGAAAAACCACATCCAAACAACAAAACACTGTAAATGCAGGAGTTCATCAAGCAGGCAAGTTAAATGTATGGTTTGAGTTTCAATTGTTAGTCCAACAATACAGAACTCGCGGCGTTCAACAAACCAAATTGTAGGAAAAGTTGTTGATGTACTTGCAATGTAAATGCATGCTATTACCTGGAGCATATAGATTCATGAATTGATCGATAATCCCATCATGCCCAACAGGATTGGTTTCGAAAATCTTTTCAAACTGCATTGACACGAGACTGACCATGAAGATTCCTCTATATGTCGACACAAACATCACATTATTATCCCCATCAAGCCCAAGTTCTGTTCCATATACCCCTGATCTAAAGGGAAGAAGCCTGTCCAGTTCAATTGTTCCACCTTGCATCCATCGAGCAACACCATCAGAATCAGGTGTCCTCTCCCACACTTGAGCTCTGAGGTCAGCTGACATGACGATTAAACTAACCCCACCGCCTTTTGCTAGCGTAGTTAAGTAGATGCCACGATGGTCTGCATAGACATCTGATGGCAGCGGCACCTCTGTCACAGCTAGGTTCTGGCTACCCAAATCAAATTCAAGGATGTGAAGCTGACTGCCCAAACCAAATAGAATCCAGTAGATGGAATTCCCAACCAGGACATTAGGAAAGCTAACAACGAAGTTAGATTCAGATTGGACATCCGCAGTGATGGGCTCATTCCATACACCGGTCTCTGAAGAGTAAACGCAGACATGAGCACTGCGGCTGCCATTCCACACCAAAGCCACCTTGAGGGGGGCCGGCCTGTCGCCGGAGGCACAGATTATCGCCCCATTCACATTGTGAGCGAACCAATCCCAATTAGGATCCGAGAAGGGCGGAGTGCCTAGGAGGTGGTGCTCCCCTGCAACGGGATCCCACACCATTACCTGACGGAGGCCTTCCCCGCGGCGAATCCTGCTGATGAGGAGCACGCGGCCGTGACGGCAGCCTTGGAATTCCCAGGTGTGGTCATCGGGGCCGCCGCGGCGATTGGGCGGGATGGGGCCCCGCGGATCCGAGGGGAAGCTGAAGGAGGAGATATCCTTGTGTCCCGACGGGAAGCTGCTGAGGAAGGCGCCGAGGGGATTCCAGTGGCGGGCGCGGAAGCGGCGGAGGAAGCCCGGGTCGGTGACGAGGCGGTGCCATCGGGTGCAGACGAGGGCCGCGGTGGGGAGCGAGGGCGGCAGCGCGGGCAGGCGGAGGAGGATCTCGGTGAGGAGGTCGTCGACGTCGATCGGGGATTACAGTCGGCTCATCTCGTGGCTCTCCGTCGTCGCTTCGGAAGGCCGACGATCAGCAATAATGGGGATCACGGAGGAGAGACGCCGACGCCGGCGGTGGGGCAGCAGGGGAGGAGAGTTTTGGTCGTCCATGGCGCCGGCGATGGGCGGCGGCGGGTAATCGGGATCTCCAATTTTCCCCGGGTAATCTCCTCGTTGTCGCCTTTTCGGCTCGGCCTCGGGCCGCACGATAGTTGAATCCATCTTGGGCTGGGCTGATGACTGTGACTGAGAGCGATCCACCTTGTCTGGCTGGGCCGGGCTCGCTAGTTATCATGGGGCTGAAGTAAATTTCTCTCATTATTGTTTCTCTTATTTACTTCCAATAAATAAACACTTGGTTGAAGCGTTTGCTCAGTCTCAGTTCTTCTGAACAAAAAAAAAAAGATGCGTGAGCACTGGGTAGAGCACCAGGGGTGGAAATTACTTGGTTGAAGCTTTTGCGCATGCGAGCTAGACACTGCACGGCTACGCAGCAAAATGACGGGCTAAGCAGAACAATGTATGAGTAAAACCAAGCAAGCACGAGGGTCAAATAAAGTGAATCCAGATATTAGCAAACTGGATTCAAAGCCAATGGTTACTCGAGCAAATTCAAACAGGCAGAGCAGAGACAACAAACATTTAGGCAAAAGCTCACGGCTCACTTTTCAGACCATGACGCTGAACATCACTGCATACATACATACAGCCCAGATAGGTCTCTTGCCAACTTGGCATACATAGGCACTGATAGTTACTACACTCAACAGACCTGGAACATGAAACCAAACTACTGTAGCACATAATGAGTCTTCAGCCTTCCATCACCAACACACTTCAACGGAAAGCTCACCTTATGACAAAGGGAGAAACCAAGATCAACCAGTGAAGAATTGGGACAAAGCTCTTCCCAGCCTTTCCTTCCACATTTGCCACCAGCTGCCTCTCTCCATCCCTTTTTTGTTATCAGATTCAGCGCCTATTCTCAAGACACTTTCTCTTGCAGTAGTCAATCTTGACTCTAAAGCAATGATTCTGTTCACAAGAGAGTTCTTCTCATCGTCAAGTAAGAAGGCATCTATCTCCACGAAATCCACATTCGCATCAGCAATCAAAGTTTCTTTGAACGAATGCAATGCAGTCAAAAGGACAGTGGAGGTTTCTTCCATGGCTGTGCCCGTAGGACCATCATCTTCGGAAATGTCTGCTATAACTCCAGTTTCTGAATCATGCTATGACATAAAGAGAATTCACATATAAGTAACACTCTAAGATTTTGCATAGATAAATTTTTGCAGGATCAATTTGTTTAGCTTTTACAGAAGCAATGAAACTGGAAACACCACTTTCATCATATTGGTTAGTATTATAAAGTAAGTGGGCAAAGAATTACAGCCTCAAATATTGGCAATAGAACATTGTACATCCTTATGGTATAATATACTCCACACAAACTCTCTT